>OMNV01010614.1:0-14916 GCA_900303265.1 Brotula barbata | reverse complement strand
AGCAACTGGCATTGAGAATGGCCCCTGTGATTTCTAGGTCTGTCCATGGCTTCTGGGCCCAGAATTCCTCCCCAGAGAGGCATCCAAGAGGCATGATTGAATGCCCAGACCACCCTGGCTGGAACCTTTCACTGTGAAGTAGCAGCAGTTCTCCCATGATGCGTTCAGAGTCCCGACAGCCAGCGCGTTTACATGCATAATCTGGTTGTTTTGCTTAAAAAGAATGATCATTGGGTGAGAGTTGAAATGTAAATCAAATGGCAAATCTTAAACATACTTACTTGTTGCTTTTGTGATTTTTTTCCCCCTTATCTTTAGTCTAAGGTGCTGCGATGTGTCATTGCCATCGTACATGTGACGCGGTTAACACAATGCGTCAAAATACAGCAAATACACTGATTATTGCGTTTAATTCATACAGTGTATTTCAGTGAGAGTCTGGTGTTAAATTTCACATTCTTGTGTTCCGATGTATGTATCGTGTTCTTGTGTGGCGTTTTATTATCTGACGGAAAACACTCGATGCGGTCATCTCTGGGGAACACCCCCCCAATTCAGGGAGCGATCGCCACATAAGTAAATGTGCGTCACGCAGCTGGTGGAGCAGAATCCGTTTGTGGAGATTGGCCAATAGAAGCAAAATACCCACATGGGAGGAAGTGTGTGTAATTGGGCAGCACAGATGGAAAGCACATATTGTATTTGTCCTCCTGCCGTCAGATGAATATTGGGATTTAATCATTGAAATATATCCTACAAGCTAATCTGAAGTGCACTTATTTTGACTGTTGTTATGAATAAAACATTTTCACACTGTTTGCTTTACCATTTCAATTATAGTTTATGATAAAAATACAAGATATTGGAAATTCTGCTGTGATGTGGCTGTGCAGACATCAGTAGAGCAAATTCATCATTCAAACTAAACAAGCACATCACGTCATAGATAGATAGATAGATAGATAGATACTTTATCAATCCTGAAGGAAATTCGTCATCCTGTAGCTGATAACAGCAAAACAATAACAAAAACAACAAAAATAATGATAAAAGAAGCATAGAATATATAGAACAATATAACATAATATAACACAATATAATATAAAATGTAACCAAGCAATTAACAATGTATATAATAAACAAACAGTGTATATAATATACATACATACATATACACATACAGTGCATACATATACACACACAAATATACAGTATATATACAGTATATACAACAACAACAATCCAGAGCTAAATGCCTGGTTTAGCACACGTATAAACATCATGTATGTACGTTGTCCTTTCACCGTCTCATCTTCGTCACTGGGTCTCTCCCCCGTGCTGTTGGTTCAACATCAAAGGGACAATTTGAGAACGAAGAAGGAGTACTTAGAGCCAACCTTATTTCATTACGGTGCTGTTTAATGGCTGCTGACAGATGAAAGGAATGCTGATTCACCAGCCAAACCTCTAAAGTAGAGCCTGTTCTTTTGAGCTGGCACAATAAAAGATAATTCCGCCAATAAACGTGAACATCCTCAAAATTATCCATAAGCATGCACATAATAATTAGTGGTTGAACGAGAACAATAACATAAACAGCTCCTACGCCATTTCTGTTTTTTCAACGAGCTCCTCGCTGTATAATTTGCCTTGAATATGATTACTGCTTTTGCCGTGTTTCGTATTTGTTTTTGCTATATTGTGCAATTTTTCATTAGAGCGTAATGACCAAACAGATATTACATTAATAATACAGCGTTTACAATGATAACACTCTGGCGAGCTTTGGCTAAAGTTATTATTACGTTAATCTGCAGTGTGTTATACGTGCAGATTTTTCTCTTTTTTTGTTATTAATATTTCAATTGGATATGTGTAGAGATGTCGGTGTTTGTGTGTACAGTACATATTCATGCATGCATGCACAAGGCTGTGGACGAGCTTGTTGCATCACTGATTTATTCCCTTGGTGATCCCTGAAAATGTATGAGCTCGGTGTTTTCTATAGTCTAATGTCTATATTCTACAGTAAGTTCATTTATACACAAATTAGAACTGCACTCTTTCTACGGGTAAGTTAGGACCAAACCATGTTTCAAGAAAATATTGGATCTTGTTTTTGTATCTTTTAAAATGTCTACTAAACTTGTTTAGGATCAGAGGTTTCTTTATTATATATTACTATAATATATATTACTGTATATATATATTTAAAAGAATTACACCTAACACATTTATACAAATTCAAAACAGGAAGCATTGGAATGGGTCATTCTGGGTCTCATGCACTCACTTGGGTGCAATAATTTCGTAAAAAACGTATATGATCTGAAAGAGACACAAGGACAACCTGTCCTGATCTGAAATTTATCTCCTAGGTGGACCTGATCCAAAATGCAATCCACCAAAACGGACCCAAAGAGAGAGAACCATGGCCGCAACTTGATGTGGCACTGATTAACAAGCAGAAGCGGAAAGAATATCGATACATGTCCTGTCTGTCCGTCAGTCTGTCTGCCTGTCTGTCTGCTCCCATTCCCTTGCCTTGCCGGCTGTCTATGTGAAGGGCAGCTTAAAGGGTGTTCCGAGTGTGCCTCTTTACCCGCGTGTGCCAAACTACTTTCTTGACTCCTCAGCTTGACCTCCATCAATTTTTAACTCCCCCAATTAGTGTCAAGGCCATGGTGACCCCCATTGAAGATAAGAAGACCGGCATTACAAAGAGCGTTCATGATTTGTGCTTGCAAGAGTACCGCAGTGTCCTCCGTGGACAGAGATAGCAAACTGGAATCCGTTCCGTCCTTGGAGATTACAGACGGTGACATCGCACATGAATCTTCATAGGAACTGTCATTTAATAGTTAACAGTTCAGTAGTTGGCTGTGGATGATATGATGATGGAGCTGGTGTCAAACGTGTGTTACTCCATTCCGGGAAGCTCTGCTTGTATAAGTGAACGGTGAAGGGCTGAATTGTACTCTCTCGTCTTTCTCTGCCATTTTCTTTTGCGAGGGGTCGGGCGATCGTTCCCTCAGAAGGCCAAAATGAAATTGTAGCTTTACACAAAATAACACGCATCCTACCGATCTCATCACTTGCCTGCACGTGGGTTTCTCCCAAAACGCATCCTCCTCTCACGCCGCCGCCGCCGAAGCCCATTTGAAGAACGACAGTTTCACGTGGAGTCAATTTAATTTCAATTGTGCTGAATGTGTCCGTGTAAGCGCGCGTCTAGTTTAATAAGGCAGTACCTCATTAACCGACAGCAACAGGGACCGCGTAGTCTGGCCGCATTCCGCCGGCTCAAACGAGTTGACCTGTTACGGTCAGCAAGCTCAGGAAATAACTGGCTAATGTAGCCCTGTTTCATTGGGGGTAATATGAGTTATCTGCTTGGTATACGTAAAAACTGTGAAACGTCATGTGACTTTGTAATTACCTCTGTTCAGACCGTGAATTACTCACAAGAGGACATGAGGAAATTGTTTCATTTGCAGGTGGTATTTGGAGATTTTACTGCCAGGAATAAAAGGACAAAATAAAACCAAAAGAGGTAATCAAAATTTATTTCACACATTATATATATATATATACTGTATATACGCTAGAGTATATCACAGGGGAGGACAGGAACTGGTTTATTTCCCTACATCATGATGTCTGTGCTGTTATTTGTGTGCTGTAAATGTTTAATGATGGACGCCTAAATTAAATATGGGTGGCACAAAATCAATTTATTCTATATAAAGGCACACATAAAGGATAATTAAAGCCGTGCTGGCCATCTGCTGTCAACAATCAACAACGGCTAACTGTGGTTAATGAGACACACTCGCAAAGAAATTTATTAGACTTGCTGCTTTTATTTGCTTCAAATGAAATAAAGATTATGTGACTTTCTACTATTTTTGCCAGCTCGTTGTCACGTGGCAACAACAGTTCCCGCCCAGCCTCAGGCCCCAGACACGCCTCCTCCTTCGCCACAGTTGAACTCGGTTGAATGAAAAGTGTCCACATCATCAACGGTACCATCGTACCATCAACAAAAAAACAAACAAAATAAGCAAAAAAAACACACCCAGTCTGAATGCAACGGGTGAAGAACTTCCACTAAAATGAATGGGGCACTATCTGGCATCAGTTAAACTGGTCTATCTAATACATATCGGCTTGAACAAACCTTATTTCCAACTTTTCCCTTACTTTTATCTTTTAATTAAATTAATTTTCATTTTAATTTATGCCTGCGAGGTGACCCACTATTTAACAGAAACCTCTTTCTTACATATGTACGCTTATCTCCCCTATCAAATTTGACTCAGTCTCTAGGTAATGATTGCCGTAATATTAATGTCTATATTTTATCTTTTCTAATTAAGGTTGCCATTATCAACCGGCTTTGGAGAAGACGGCATCAATCATCTGTTTTGATGTTCTAATTTATCACCAATCTGCACGGATAAGTGACACTGAGTTCCCTTAAGCCATAAAGCAGCGTACGGTCTCCTCTACACATCACGCATTAGTGAATTTTTGCATTTTTCTCTCAAATTTTCTTATTTTGTCCGATTAACTTGTTATCGAAGGGCGTAAAGAATTTCAAACAATAAAAAGGAAACCAACTGAGCAAAATAGATCACATCTTGTCGGACAGGATTATGAGGACTTCCGAGAAAAGCCTGTATTGCCGTCTCGGTTTAGCGTCTTGTGGTTGTAATTAAATGCCCGACTGGCCTCACCAGCAGCCTCATTTGTCACTTCGTTCATACTATGGATGATGACCGCACATCTTAAGCTACACCCAACACTTCATTCTCTATGATCTCTCATCATAACTCACATTACTGTCGGTGGTGCAATCTAAAACTCATGTGTGTGCGTGTATGTTGACGTGTGTCATTGCGACTCCAATACTGATGTAACAAGTTGGCTGAACATTGCAGCAGATACACGACTCTTAAATCAATGCATTTATATAACAATATAAATGTGTAACAGATAACAACAAATAAAAGCCGACACAGCATATAAATGTTAGTACAGCTGTAAGGATGTATAAACAATATAAATAAATATAAATAAAATAAATGAAACAAACACATACACTTAAACTGCACTGATAAATTAACCAAAGGCCAAAGTAACGGCAATGGATCACCAGATTTAAAAATGCACGAGTGCTTCAAAATGTTTTGGATAATTACTTAGATAATCTCAGATAATCTTAGTGCAAGGTTACAGCATTACCTAAGTGAGACCTTGACCCTGAGACCCTGCTCTGGTGGCGCTCTCAGGCAGCTCCCCAGGCTGCGTCCACGTACCGCTTGTAAACCCACACTGCACACTCCTATGTCCCTGATCATCGGGCCTGAATGACATGCCTTAAAATTTCATGTCGTAATAATTTTGGTTATCACACAGATTCTGATTATTTTGTCAAAAATAAAACACGTCTAATGACCATTTTTAAAGCAAAACCCAAAACAAACAATAATTAACAGCTTCATCCAGACAGAAACTCTTCCATTTCTTTAATCTAGAATGCTAATGCTAACAAATGTACCCTTTACAGCAAAATTACCCTGAATGCATATTAAATGTAAAATAATTAAATGTGATTTGGAACATTTAATTCTCTTATCCATCGTCAACTCTGCTATCATTTAAGCAGTTTGAACTATTAAAGGTTGACATTTTCTACCATTTCACCTGAGCTACATGTGCTAACCTCAAAACCGCTAGCACTTAGCATGTCTCAAAACAGAATCTTATGGATTTTCATAATAATAATACTCTTTTTGTTTGAAAAAAGAGATTCACTGCAATATCAAAATAACACATTTGACTAATGATTAATCTATTGTTGGTGTATCATCAAGATTTTGTACAAAATAATGACAGAGGAAGCATAATATATCTCACTGCCTTCTCCTGTTTCCCACCAGAGGAAGTGACATCACTGAGTGCAAAGAGCAAAACACCAAATTTTTTGTTGTTTAGTGCAGAAAACCCCAAAGTTTGGACTTCCTGATTCATTCTGTGCATGTAACACATTAGCCTGAAGCGCCTGCAAACTATAATGACAACTTTAAAACTTTGAAACTTTTAAAAACGGTTAAATTATGTAACAGTAAGATGATGTTTTGCCTTATTTTAGTGGGGCTGGATGGTGGGACCTGTTTCCTTTCATGTTTTCCAGGAGGGTGCTTGTAGGTTGGAGGGTTGTCAGGGAGGATAAGGTTCACCTGGACTGATTGGTTGCTAAGCTTTACAAACTGACAGACTCTCTCTTTTGCCTATATTACTTTTATCAAAATATCCACCACAATGCCACATTTTCTAGTCAAATAAACCACAAAAACTATTCACACACTTAGAAATCAGCTCATACTCTTTATTTATTTATTTAAAAAGAGTTTTACTGTAATTATTATGGAATACATTGCTGTTAGAAATATAGATTTTTTTTGGCATTTCTGCTTTATTATGATAGGTGCAGTGGGGAGATAGACAGGAAGGACAGGGCAGAGAGAGGGAGTGACATGCAGCAAAGGGCAGAGGTCAGAATCGAACCTGTGCTGCTGTAGTGTGTCATGCACTTTACCAGTGTTCATATTCAGAGTGGCCCAGGAAATACAGATTAAAAAAACAAAATACGATGTCAAATATTTTCAAACGCATGTACACACTGTGTGCGAGTGGGCAAAAATCTACTGTCTACTACACTAGAACACTTCAAAGAGATAGTGAAGTTCAGGAACATCAAATATCACACACCATCAGAATGACAAAGCTAAAAACTGAGCTTGGTTTATGTGTGTGTACAACACCGTGCTGAATATAATGTAAAAAGTAAACAATTCAGCACTCCTGGAACGATTCACATGCAATCCAATGCGCGTTTTCTAATGTGGCTGAAGATCGAATTGAATTAGAGGTGAAGCTGCAATTCCCCTGTAAAATTGACCCCAACTTTCTTTTTCTGCATGGCAATCATGTTTTTATTCACATTTCAACAACCATACAGTTACACAAGGGTCGGTCAATCAATGAAGTGATTGCAAGAAGATTACTCTAGCACAACAGGTTTACAGAAAAATCAAAGAAAGCACGGGCAGGTGGTCTCCCCTAATCCCACAACAGGTTGATGAATCCATTATCATTCTGTTCAACACCGTCAGGCAAGGCGTAGTATTCTTAAATCTGTTTACACAGCCGGTTACACATCTTTAATACACAAGCAGGATCATACTTCGCTTCCTTTGAACAAAAGCTCTTTTTCACAACTTTTAGCAATAAAGGCGACATGTTCAGAAAGTTCAACTGCTTGTTGTGTATCTCTCTCTATTCTTTTTTTTACTACTAACAAAGTATTACGCGTCCTCTAAAACGCTGTGTTCTATCGGGAGGTAATATCGCCATGAGGCTGTACAGATGCTCAACTAATGACACAAACACAAAAAGCACAAATTTCACAAAAACCTGACCTTGGGATACGCTAAAACAAAACGAAAAGCCAGTGAATGGCTTTCATCTTTTTTTTAGAATGAATGAGAAAGTGTGTGAAAAAGGAAAAAGGACACCGTAGAAATGCTGGTTCACTATAAATAAACGAATGAATGACTGAACCTAAAATGAAGGTTGAAGGAATCTGTAATTACCACAAACACGCAACCCATTACTCCGCATCGCACACACTGTGTCTCATTAATTTGAGGAGGCTGCTTATCACTTAAAACTGGCTATCCACAAATTTCAATATCGCAGCACACACTCTGACCAAATTGATAGTGTAACAGCGATTGTGCTGTACATGTGATCACATGGACCATCTGCCATTGTGCAGGCGGTATTGTGTATTTGATGACTTTGTTTTGGTGGCAATTTTGGTTTCCAATTGTGAGTGTGGCTCTTTGTTTACCTTATAGGCTTAGCGACATGCTATATGCTAACTTTTGCATACTTAAAAAAAATGCAAAACAACACCAATTCGGGAAACACAAGAGAAAGAAATACTCATCACACGTATTAAAAGGATGAAAAGTGGTATTTTATTATCAACATTTGTAAAATATTTATCATATTTAAGCTACTCAGTAGTGTTCATGTTTACCGAAACACACAGATTAACAGCGTTAATGCTGGCTGCAGCAACCGACACAGTTTGTGCTTTTATTACAATTATTGTTACAGCTATTCTTTTTTATTGATTTATTTTATTGATTGCTCTCTTCTTCCCATTTGTTTGCATGCAGGAATGCAATCAACATGGCGATGCTGTGACGGGAAAGCAGGAGCTCACACCCGTACTATAAAATGTAAGCAGTTTTTGAGCAGGGAGGAACATCTGCCGGCCGTTAAAAACTCGAGGAAGAGCGTTAAAAATGATGCTTTATCCTTACAATGTGGACCATGTGGAGGATGCTGAGGTTCTCGCTTCTTCTACAAACACGGCTCACATCGCAGTGGAGGTGGAAATAAACTTGTCGCACGAGAAATCTAAAATTGATGGCCCTAATCTGCTGAGATATGAAATATGACATTTTCAATCAATTTCATGTAATTGATGGGATGATCTCTGTAATGCATTAAACACACTCTAGTCCAGCAGCATTCAGACAGGAGGCTGACATTGAAGCAGCAGATCCGTTATCACACACATCATTCATTTTGGAGTCTAACGTCGAAACGAAACGTAGCAGGATTTCACAACGGTTCTACTCATCCGGTCAATCCACCCCACAGCGTTTAAGAACGGAGCATCGCTACTTTAAAACACAAAACTCTTAAATCACACGTGTTCGCAATCGATCCCAGACACGCTGCGTGGCGCACAGAGCTGCTGATACAGTGTGCTGATACGAGAAAACGCGCTCGCTCCTTAATCCAAAGAGATCAGGACCATCCAGTATAATTCCATTTAATCATTTCCCCAAGAACAGCTGCTAAAATCAAATTAAAGACTGGAAGCTCCGACGGTGCATTAACAGCAGCAGCTCATCTTAACTTTATTTGATTTATCACCCGACCGCTACGACCACCAAGCAAAATTTTTGTCTCATCACCACTAAAAGTTTGTCAGTTTGTCTCTCGGAAAAGATTTTTTTGGTTTTGCCGTTTGTCTTTAATGTGTGCGACGGTCTCTTAGCAACCAAGGACAAAGCCATGATTTTCTTAATATTCCAGTTTCATCACATATCTTTCATCTCTTTCTTCCACGATGATGGAAATTGTCCAAGTCGACACCATAACTTACTTTGAGCTCCGTTCTGTGCCAATCACAATTCCGCGAGCTGCCTGTCCTCTGTTTCCTCCATACTTTCACCGTCACATACATATATCATTTACTATTATATTGTTGTTTTTTCATCATTTCATCATTATGTACAGTATGTGTCTAACATGCATTTTACCCGTTCCTTCCTCAGGCCGGGTACTGTTCTCTGAGTGTGAGGCCAAATCAACGAGGTGTGTGTGTGTGTTTTTCTATCACAGGGGTGTGTTTACAGTTAGCAGGTTTAGCGTGACATTGCAAATGGATGCGTTCTTAAACCCGTATCAAGATGTGTTTTTTTCACATCGCTACACGTAAAGGAGGGTCCTGCATAATCCAAGGAGGTGACATCATTTCACACCTTCTGTATTGTTACAAATGAGAAAAAAAATAGAAGTCTATTATTAGTCTTGGTCATACGCTGCGCTGAAGGTGAGCGAGTTTATGAACAACAAACTGAACATTGATCCAAAGTCTATTGACGATGACAGAGTTTGCAGTGAGAGTGTGCATCTGTTTATATGTGTTCGTGTGTGTGTGTGTGTATAAATAAATACATGAAATTTCTCTGAATCCTATCTTTTCCCTGTTGTCAGTAACAAACAAACTCTCTTTTGGCTCCTCTCTCTCCTCTCCTCCTCTGTGTATGTACAGTTCTGAGCCGTGGCAGCCGTCCAGCGTTACCTGGGGCAGGTCTGCAGACGCACTCAAATGAATCTCCAAACGTTTTATTGGTTGTTCCAACACAATAGAGGCCATCTGTAGAGCATTGCAGTAAATTTGTGTTGGCTAGGCAAAGGAAAATTTGGCATACAGTACATGTCCTTGGGATTACATCAGTCACGTCCTACCAGCTCTCGTTGCTCCAAGTTAGAGACCAGAGACAGTCCAGAGAGGAAAATACACACGTTATGCTTTTTAAATATGACTATTATATTAAAGCATACTAAAAATAAGTTGGCAGCTAGAACCAAGATCAGACCGAAGAGAGATCCATGCAGTAAAAAGGGGTACAATATAGAAATGATCACACAAGGATACGCAGAGGTGCACATCCCTAAATCAACGGAAAAAAACGAACAAAAATAAGTACTGTCTGCAAAGGCCATCCAGATTGCGAGAGAACACAGAACTGAGCATGAATGGAGAAAACAGAGAGGTGATTAACGGTCTGAGTGCAGATTTCCAAGGATGAGCAAAGGAGGATGAAGAGGCGTTCAACAGTAAAAAACTGGGCCAGAAACATATTCAAGAAAGTCTGAGTCCAAACTGGAGTCTTCAAATCCAAGTAAGTGCTTTAGATTATGAAGTACCACCAATAGTGATAGTAATCAACAAAGAGGGGGAAAATACACAGAATCCTACAAAAAAACAAAAATAATTAGCAATCAGAGAAGAAAGAGGTTCAGACGATACAGCATTCAAACCATCCAGGAAGCAAAAAACAGGAAACCAAGGTTCAAACGGGACTCTGCACATAAGGGTATTTACTGAATGTAATATGGTTGCCATTTTTGATCCATTATGTAACCCATTATGTAATCGGGAGGTCTATTTGTACTGTACTGTACGTTATATTTGTAAAATATTCGACGACAGCGGTGATATGGATGAAGGTCGGTTAGATTCTCCCCTGGCCTAACGTAGGAATACATACCGCTAATCTGACTCCATTTTAACCTCATCTGAATGATTAATTCATTAAATTTGGTTTCCAATTGGTTGACTCTCTTTCACAATTAATATTTAAGAGACTTTGACTTCAGCTGCGATAATCTCGATTTTACAGTTTTGAGTGCTGGGAACCGGGGATTATTCATAATTTAGCAATGATCACACACACACACATTATTTTAGCAGCTGGAGCTTAGTTCATGGCAACATCTGCAACAAAGTGCATGGTGGGTATATTAGCACTTTGGCCTCTTTTCCTTTATGTTTCTCATCGTTGTGTACATAATTGTTTACAAAAATACAAAAAGAATAATAAAAACGTTTCTTTAGTATCTTGTATGTAATACATCATCACGGACAGGAAGCTTCCCATGCCTGTCCTGTATCTGACATGCCATGGCACCCTGTCAGCTCTCACTATCAGCTGTCAGCTTTCACTATCAGCTCACGACATAGTTGTTTTGGGGAAATACACTTACTCTCTTTTGAGAAATGTCCTTTGCTGAGAGTTCGATAAGAAGATAGATATCAATCTTTGTATGTCTGTTTGTGGAGTACAGAGCCAAAGCCAGGAGGGGGATGACTTCAGTTTGGTGTAACGTGGGCGTGTTATTGATATTAGAGAAATACTCCCGTGGGCCACATAGGTTAACAAGGCATGGAAGAAATGATCGCTGATTCGAATGATCGACGTAAAAAGTGTTTCTATTGAGTAGATTCTAAATTTGGCCCTCGTCTTATTCTCCAAACAGCGAGTAATATTTGCTATAACATCTACTTGGGCTTTGAGTGTCATGAAACAACATCCCACTCTGTCCCAGGAGTTGTCCTGCTGTAAGAAGTATTGGAAGCTTCATCAACAACCTTCAAGCTTCATTCCACTGTAATCAATTTTTTAGAATTCTCGTTCCACTCGCACGGCGCTTGATGAATACGGGCCCTTCCCAACCAATCGGTCCAGTCATTGTTCTTGCCGGATCTTGTCATGAAATGCTGCGTTCATAATTACATGACAAATGGGTGACGTCCGAACAGATTTTTAGAATCTTCATCGGCCATGATTGTGTAGCTGGTTACAATTATGTTTTTGTCATAATCGCCCAAGGGGAACAAGATGAAGCAATTTTTAATAGGAAACATAATAATAAAACCAACCCAACTTTGTGAGCGGAGCCAGGCTTGATCTTCTCATCTAGACTGTCAGCAAGAAAGATTTCAACGTGTTGAATGTCCTGCCTGAATGGAGCAATCTGGCGACAGTTCAAATATTAGCCTGTGCTTCATTATTACTGAAAGAACTGTTCTGATCGTTAGAGTTGATAAATATGATACATGATACGTGTTTTGGGCTGAACATAATTTGAACCAATCAGAGAGTCACCTGTTATTTCCTTAAATTAAGTGTGCCTGAATGTGGTTTACTGCTATTTGTGCACTGAAGTCTAGACATAGAACTTCCTCTTCCTCTTTTCGTGCGGCAAAAAAACCCCACTGTGACCATTTTGGCATCTGTGGAATTTGTCTGCGAGCCTTGACATGTGTCCAGCTCTCAATTATATGGAGGTAAGGACTGGCTATTATCTTCCATACACACAGCTTGGAGGATATATTTTAATTGATGAAATCCTAATATTCACCTGAAGGTAGAAGGACAATTACCTGCTTTCATCTGTGCAATTACACACACCTCTTCCAATGTTTGTTAGGGAGTCCCCTCCACCAGCTTCCTTATGAGGAGATCACACTGGGGGAGTGGGGTTCCCAGAGGTGGTCCAGCATTTTTTTCAAATAATAAAACACGACACAATAACACAGAAAAGACATTGGAACACTAGAATGTGACATCAACACCGGACTCAGTGTGCGACTTTTGGGACACTTGGAGGTGTCTCTCGGATTGGAATGTTGCCAAAGACAGACCAAACAACAAAAACAAGATTCTATTGGTAGAAAAGTCCCACAAAGAGAGAGACGCGAGGTTAGGAGGAGTCCATAAAAGGTAAATAAAGTCAGAAAGTATCAACTTGGTTTCAGCGTCAGCGTTCATGAACCAGTCACTGTGATGCAGACTGAATGGCATGTTAAGGAACACGTTAACAGGCTCATAGTGGGGCCACAAGGGAGTCACGATCTAACACCACGTGCGGCAAAATAGTCTCATCTCATATCTTGACAATGAAATAGTGAATTATATATTACATATCAATTATACACGTGAAACTTCACATCCGAAAAGGCAACGATCTCTCTCTCCTCCTCTCTCTTTCTCTCTCCACCCCCTCTCTTTCTCTTACTCTCTCTCTCTCTCTCTCTAGAGAGAGCAAGAGGCAACGTATGTACTATATATATCCTGCATCTGGTTGGAAAGAGGCTGTCGGCGATGAGAGAAATCATCACTCTTTACATTCAGAATTTGTTATATCACCTGAATTTTAATGTGGGTGTTGGTTCAATGTAGGCTGAACGTAAAAGGAATATGAGAGCGTATGAATGAAATGGGTTTATTTTAGGAGATTAATGGGGACGCACCTCAACAGCTGGCTCAATAAAAACACAGGTGCACCTTACGATGGGTACAAGAAGACCGGCTCCCAGGAAGTCAACCTGTCTGACAGTGAAGTGCCGTCATTTGTGCCACCAAATCACCACCGTGCTGCTGCTGGATTGGCGGTAACGTGATGATCCTGTCTGCATATTTCCCAGTATGTTGTGTCTGGGCAAACCGGTCCGCTCCTTAAAATGCAAATGAGTGAGAATGGATGAAATGCGTGCAGGCTGTGATGAAAGTAAGAAAAAAAAGACAATATGCGGCAGTATGGTCTTTCCTCATTTGCACGCTCTGTGGCATCGTTAAACACCAGCGCACATTTTGTTTCATCCCACTGCTTCTGTTTCCTCACAAGGTCAAAACCCATGCAGATTATATGAACGGTTAACGCTGAATTGTGTGAATGAGTTTGTCAGTGTGTGTGTGTGTGTGTGTGTGTGATCGCCCTGTTAACAATGAAATAAATGTTTGGCTCCGTCTCTTCATGACCCTGCACTTCACGCTGGGGTCTAACCAACCTAAACAAAATCTAGCATGAGCAGACTCAATTAATTATGGGTAAATAATTGGCTTACAGTGTGTTTTGTGAGGCATTGAACACATGTTGTAATGAATACACACAACCATTCGTCCAATCAGCTGAGCCTGAACAGTGATCTTATATATCCCAAGAGTCTACAAACTGGTACTATTAATCAGCTCAAAAAAAGACAAAAATCAACTTTTTTTTTGCCCTGGTATTAATTTATCAATTAATTTATAATAGTATATTTATAATTTACACTCATGCCGATATAAAAACAACATAACATGAATTTATTTATTTATTCATTTATTTGGCCTTTTTTAGGTCAGTCATTGATCACTGCAGCGTGAATTGGCTCATTTTTTTCCATATCCCATTTACCTCGTCTCTGCTCGCAGCTCCTCTTCTGCATACGCAATTTGAATGGCGTGCGCTCCTGTGTGTGTGTGTGTGTGTGTGTGTTTTGTGTGCCAATTGGTGCTGCAGCAAAATAAGTTGTAGTTTTAATGAATGGGTTCGGGGGCACAGAATAAGGACTGGATGAGAGGCAAAGAACAAAGGGCTGCAAGAGACAGAGAGAGAGAGAGAGAGAGAGAGAGAGAGATGGAGAGGTGGAGAGAGAGAGGCTGAGGGAAATAATTCTGGGTAGTGCATGGGAAAGACCTCTATTTTTAGAACCGATAGCAATGCAGACGCATGAGCTGAATGAGTTTAGTTGGGCCGAGAGGGGAGGAGAGGGGTGGGGGAGGGTGAGAAAATAAATAAAGCAGCCTTTATTTTTAGCACCCCTGCATTCATACATTTATGAATACATTCATGAATTGTGCTACTTCTTCCCTGGAGCACATTCCTTTACTACTTTTGCCGCTGCCGCCTCCTTCATGCGCAAAAGGA
>OMNV01010609.1:6172-22826 GCA_900303265.1 Brotula barbata | reverse complement strand
TTGTGATCATAGTACAGGGCCGACATGCACGTTAATGATTGCTGCATATAAGAGAAATGTCAGGTTAGCCATGAAAGTATATGTATCATCACCACAAAAGGAGTAATGACATGAAATGTTAAACATTGATTATCTTATAGACCACAGTTGTAGTGGGCATAACTTGTTTAAAAGATCTATCTTGGTTTTTCTTTATTGAAGAAAATCAAGCCTTAATAAACTGTCCATTCAGAAATGATGTGGTCTTCATCTCTTGAATTCTCTGTATCCTCATACAACCAACGGTGCTGACCTCATACAGCGTGAGAACACTGCACAGGGCTTCCATGTTGCTAAAATGCCACTGGGAGGTTTCTAGACTGGACTCTTGGTCCATTATTTCATCATACTACAGTTGACTGACCAGACATGAAGCCTCATTGGTTGTTGAAGTGACCTGAAAAAGAATTGAATACACAGTAGAGATGTGCATTTCAACATGCACGCTGGAATGATCGACATATGTATACGATATAGATATACAGTATATGTATGTGGTATACATACAATTATAGACAGATTATAAATTTATTGTGTTTTTTTAATGAATGTATCCATTTGTCAGGTTTGCTACACACAATGCTGTTGGGTATTTGACAGGCCATTGGAAGATTTAAGAGTTTCCTTGTGCACATCCTTCTTATATCCCATAATGTAAAATGATAAATAGCCAAGCCCAGAGATGTCAAGGTTCCCCCTTTACCTTGTTTGGAGCTCTCTCTGGTCATGAACTCCAGATTTACAGGAGCTGCGAAGGAGATGTTTTGTCACTTGATAAATTAATTTAAGTACGAAAATGTGCCCTGAAATTGGTCTAAAGTTAACTGGAGTTTATTTTTCATTATTATAGCTATGAAAGCAGAATATTGAATTTGAAGTTACAGATTTCCATTATCCCTCAACAATGAATATTTTGATATCACTTAGGCCTTCAAAAGCGTCGCTGTGTGTCATGACAAGGAACACGTTTTCAACTCTCCATTTTGAAATATGGGATGAGCAGCAGAGGCACTGCATGCAAGGTGAAAAATGTGGCGTGACTTTGTCGTGTACAGTTTCTCACAAAATAATCACAAGAACAAGCAGATAACTCGGTGCATGCGAATCAGGCTTTATTCGTTGGTACATTATTACAAAAGAATATGAATACGAGCACTCAAACCCAAAAGCTTCAAATATACCACATGGACACATAACGGATACAACCACACATACAATATATTTAGATAACCCTCTCCAGTTCAAATACGAAAATAAATACATTTCCAACCGTGTGACTGTTAACGTTAAGATATATTTTGACAGTACTGACATCAAGAGATCTAGATTATGTATGGTCCTTACGTGAATCCATCGTGTGATTTGTTCTATTGTAGCAATAAGATGGCACGTTTGGTTTTAAATTTTTGCTCAATTATTGTTTTTGTAAATATCTACAGGTTGGGAAGGACAAGATGGCGCTTCTGTTTACAGCCACTGCATGACAAGATGCTGTAATCTATCTGATAATTTTCTATTATATTTATATTGTCCTTGCATCTATTTTCTTTAGTTATTCATATCTAAAAGGATTCATCCTAAAGCAACCCCATGTGTCTGAAATCCTTTGGCCTGAGATGCATCGGTGCGCTGTCTGAGGACGCCTGTAGGTGGCATTGAATCACCTATGTGTCTATACGTTAACCCCCTCTCATCCACACTGCAGCCATCATCATTTTACCTTCAACCTGTGCTCAGGGTCACACACTGAAGGTTTGGTGGACTGGAGCTGGTGACCTACTTTTTTTTTTTTGTTTAATATACTAAAGACAAATTTCAATCCAGCACTGTTGAACCTACAGCCTGGAATATGACAGCATTGGCAAACATTTTGCACAATATTTCCAAATTGTTGACATTTGATTACAAACGCGGCGCGGTGTACAGCAAAGCGTAATATTTTTTTGAGGTGGGATTCTTCAAATCAGTCAATTCCATGCGTCAAAAGCACCCCATATATTTTAGGTCGCGCCTATCTGCCCTGCATTTTGTATTATTTACAGTATTTTAAGGCAAACTGGCCTCTCTCACCTTTCACCTGTCAATCCAAAGATTCTTTCACTGACACAGCCCTCACAACTCTTCAAGCCTTGAGACGGAAAAACCTGAGCTAGGCCAACTGACCCTACTTGGCGAAGGTCCAGTTATTTTCGTCAGCCTGTGTTGAATCCTGCGTGCCGCAATCTGCATTGTTTTGCCGTAAAGTCTACGGAAAACAGCCGTGCGCAACTTGGACGGCCTCGAAAACTACAACTTTGACCAAACACGTTCACGGACGGTGGGCAAATTTCCCGCTGTAGGCACAAATTAAGTGCGCATTGCGCCCACCCAGTCAAAGCAACATACACACACACACGCACGCACACACACGCTATATGACATAACCAGGCCTGCTTTTTGGTGACATTACGGGTTAAACGGTGATGAAAACATCATGGTGCTGGTGTGTAGATTCCTCTCTTGGCATTCACCGCGTGCCTTAATTGTATGGACATTAAATCAAGGTCCGCTGTGAACACGCAGAGTGACAACCCGAGCTCACGGCGCCGTCCGTCCGTGTGCGCACAATGGAGCATCCACGCCTGCTCCAAGCCGCAGCATCTGTCGTCAAGAAGGATGCAAGACTGCATGACTGCGACTTAAATACAGCTCCCGTTTCCGTGCGCGCGCGCGCACACACACACACACAAGAAAGCCGATTTTAAAACACACTCACGCGCACACCCACGCGCACGCACTCGTCAAATCTAAAGCCGATTTACAGTCTACCCCAGCAACCAAGTGTCTACCTCCAGGCGTTTGTGGATTCTGCGCAAACATGTATGCGCAAAAATCTATGGCATCTCTGCGGCATACAGGTCGGCGTTAAACTCCACGAGGTTGCCAGCAGTAATCTGACATGGAGGATATGTTTCACATTTCACACATCATTTACCAACAACCGTCACCGCTACTTATCAAATTCTGCGACTGTGCGTCTTTACGCGTCTCCCGGCTGGTTACGTTGCACAGAATGACAGGTGATGCTTTACACACACACACACACTCTTTCTCTCTCACACACACACTTTGTCCGTCGTCCATAACACGGAATACACCACATTATTCGAACCCAACAGACAAAGAGAAAAATGTAAAACACAAAAAAACAAAGAGGGCACCGATGTCAGCACGTCATACGGTCCATTCCGCAGCGAGCAGTGCTGTATGTTCCATTCAACTTGGCTGATGAGCAGTTCCTCGACTTGTCCATGATCAACGCCCTCGGACAAAACGCGCCATGCCGCCTCTCTCCTCTCACACAGCTGACAACCTACGGTCGGTATATTTGGCTAAATGTGGGCAAACGCACGTCGCCCGGATGTGCGCCACGCAGCACTCGAGCTGTGCGTTCCTACGAAACAGGAATGGACGCTGATTGGAAAGGTCCTCCCTCCGCCAAGAGTCACTCGGTTCCTTTCGGTTGGTGTCTTTCGAGTCTGACCCATTTCAGGCACAGTCCAGCCCTGGATACATCTCTCTCCCGCTCCTTCTCTCTCTCTCCCGCTACTTCTCTCTCTCTCTCTCTCTCACTCGCTCTTTCGCCCTCTCTCTCTCTCTCTCCCCCCCTCTCTTTCCCTCCATCTATCTCTCTCTCTCTCTCTCTTTCTCTCTCTCTGTGATCCACTATCTCACGGATTAGAGTGCCCCTCTCTTCCCATCCCAGACAATTGCGAGTCTCTGCTGATTGGGCTTCGGCGCAAAAGGATTACATGGGCGCACAATGACGTCATGGGCCGGGGCCCTAGCCCCCACCACCACCACAACCACCACCTCCCCCATTAAAAACCAAATCCTCATCAGCCCCAAATGTCCTTGAAAAACCACCGGTCTGACTTTCTGCAGTGTGTCATGCATGTGTCGGGTCAGACAAACAAACTGTTTACAGCTCACAAATAACAGTTAGCTACAGCGGTTTACGCTCAGACACACACACACACACACACACACACATAAACACACACATACAGATATGCATGTACATATATATATATGTTAGAAGCCAAAACAGCACGAGTTGTACCTTAGTGTGTGTTGCTACAATTCAGGTGTGTAGTAATTAAAAAGGTTGTCAGACTAAACAGTGACCTTCACTCTGAGATCATTATTGGGTAAATTTCATTCAAATATAACTTTATTTATGTCCACAATCTGCTCAGTTTGACCTTCTAGTTTTTATTAATTGTGGAATTATGATCAAATGTGGTCAAACTTCATCTACTGTATTATTAATCCTATACTGCACTTTATTCCCACATGAGTTTCAGTCCTTTTCTTGAGCTGTAAAACAGCTCCTGCTGTATTTTTGGCATTGATTATCGTGCAGTTACTACTTCCGCTTGTGTGATCAGGCCTGTGGCTGTTGTGACAGCAGATGGTCAAGGCTAAAGCCATTTCTCACAGCTATACACACATGCATCATTACCTATTTTGCATAAAAGGGAAAGATTATCTTACGTATCGCTTTTGTAGTTAATATTTAAGTGTTATGTTTACTTTTTTTTTTTTTTTTTACAATTTTACAGTGTCATGGAAAGAAGTATGATTTGATGTAAGTTCATCTGCATACATGATGGTCTGGATTAGGACGTGAGGTAAAAACAAACGCTTCTGTTGGTTATTTTAAGAAGATGTAGATAAAATAATAGCATGCCTATCAATATTTGGTGTTCTTTCCTACATTTTCTTTTTTTTCTCCCAAACACATGTTCAGATTCCTTAGTTGTTCAGTTTAAACAGCCTGTTTTTGTATTCGAGTCCGTCTAATAATATTCTTTGTTGGGCCTGTATTTTGACTGAGCCTGCGGATCACATGACCATCACAATGAGCATGTCCAGCGCCATCATATATCCAATAAACTCAGAAATATCTGTAAAATATCTGTATCCTGGGACTGGATTTTCAAACCTCTCTCTCTCCCCCGCTCTCTCGCTCTCTCTCTCTCTCTGTCCTTGTATCCACCTCCCACTGTTGGCTGAACAAAGACCCGTAGAGGAGGACCCATCGGCGGCGTTTACATTCAAACCGCTGCCCTTTCCTCTCCATAAGTGACACCATAGAATCGCAAATGTGCTCTTTATTTATTACAAACGCGCGTAATTATGAACTATTTTAACAGGCTCCCCTATTGTTCCACCTCGGCCTACGTCGCAATCTACATCTGAAAACCGCCATCCTTCATTTGCATTCAAGCAGGTCACTTAGGCCTATTTGCGTATTGGCTTCACACTGGCAGAAAATCAGAAATGTAACCTCACAGCCCACGACGTGTGGGCCACCTGCTACAGGAGAAGCGTCCTTTGTCCACCGGAAATCCACGCCGGCTGCACTCCACAAGTCCTATGTTGAGTTTCTCCCTCTGGTTGCGGGTTGTGTGTGGGGTTTTTTCCCAGCTAGGCGCCACACGGTGCATCCATCACTTCTTCTCTCCATCCAGGACCACTACAGGCCTTCGTGTGCGCAGGAAACCGCGCAGGAACACGCAGCCTCCTGCGTCTGTGCTCATCAGGCTCGACGATGCAGCAGAGAGAGAGAGAGAGAGTGTGTGTGTGCGAGAGAGAGAGAGTGAGGGAGGATTGTGGCTTGAATTGCTTTTCTCCTCTCGTTTCTCCCTGCGCCGGTCTGAGCGGCCTCCACATCTTAAGCTGAATGAAGGGGGAGTTGTCCCTGTGCATTACAATGACATTCAGGCCCCCATTCATTCAGACACTGTCTAACGGTCTTTGGACAGCAAATGCACCCCCATCGGGGGGTCGCAGCCCCCTCGTTACACCCCCCAATCCCAACACGCAGCCCCCCACAATAGCCCCAACAAAAGAGAGAAGAGACTCGGCCCCAGTTGTGCGAGCTGCGGCCCCCGGACTTTTTGAGGTACGCTCTATGGGAAAATCTTCCCGTGCGTTTGAATGGCGCAAAGAGACGCGCAGTGCTCGGTTTAACGCTGTGTTGGACGAAAATAAACGCAAAACAAACACCAACGCCGCAGTTCACCTCCCCATCTCAGAACTCCCTCTTATTCTTTCAATTATTAAATCAGGATTCACATTTACGCACAACAAACAGGAGCAAAATGACTTGTTACCCAAAACGAATCATCACGTAAATACAATACGAAATACACATTATGCGAGCATCATAACCACCGAGCACACACTGGCCTCTGCACAGATAGGAAGGAAGAAGAAAGGAAAACTTCAGTCTATGCACATTATTAGACTATTCACGTGAGTGGACATGGACCGATATTATTTGCCTTAAAAAAACAAAAAACAAACAAAACACAAGTGGACAGAAAAAAAAGAAAAATATATTTTAAAAAACGACAATAATGAACAATTATAAGAACACAAATATATACGTGAATAAAATATATGCATAATTGAATTGTGCTCATATAGGACGGCGGGATTCGCGTCTAGATGATGCAAAACCACCTGAAACTTTGTGAAAGAGGGCAAACGTGAGGAAGTTCTGTGGATCCAATTTAATTTTATTATTATTATTATTATTATTATTATAATAAAATAATAATAATAATTCTTATTGCAGGAGTATTTAAGGAACCACATTTTCCCAGGGAAATCATACCAATTTCCGAAATGCTGTTGAAGGCCCGGATTGGCACAGCTGGGCTTCTGTTTCTGGGCCCACTGACGAGCGGGGGGAGGAGGAGGAGGAGGGAGAACTCGGCGCTCTACACGCTCCAAATTCACAGTTTACGCCTCTGAAACAGCACATATACATTCGAGTCAGGTAATCACGACGTTTGGGGGACCATGGACTTCATTTAATATGTTTTAAACTCGGCATATGTCGTTTCAATCCCACATAACAGGTATTGTTTGGTTTACAGTATTTCTATTAATTGAATTCGATTTTTTTCGTTTCTATTAAAATATTTGTATTGCATTTTTCTTTATTTGTCACTTTATGTAGCACAGAAGTGCGTCAGCGAGGAACCAAACGCACTTTCAAAAGTGCTGGAAATGTTCTAGTCGAAAACGTTTGTGAAGTTCATCAAAGAGAAAACCATTTTTTCTTCCCAAACCCCACACACTTTTCTACTGGCACAGCTACTTGTTTGGAGAGCCATATAAAGAGGTGTAATTTTGCAAACATTTCTTAAGTGCAGAGAGCCAGAAGGACCCTCCAGTATTGTCCAGGGAGAGAAAGAGAAACACATCGACAAAGGGATCCATTGTTCCTAGTGAACAATTCAAGGGGCCTAGTGAGCTGTCCTCTGCGATCAGGCAGCGGGCCGCTGATTTGAATGCAAGGGGCCCCTCCGAGGAGAAATGGTAATATATGGCAAGATATAACAAACACTAGCCTACATTAAAGTGTACAATGCTGCTAGTGCTAACAGCTACCACCTCCGGCACACACACACACATATATACAGTGTAACCTAAAGCAGCACAAAGTTGACTGTCATTTGGATGTAATCCCAGGATTTACATTTGTTTTTGTAGAGCCTCAGTAAGATATTGTGGTTGCAGGTAAGCCTCCTCCTGAAGAAAAATGTAGCAATTTACGAATAGTTGAAGATTGTAATGTATACATATTATTTCAGGTGCTGTAATATGAGCTGTAATCTAATTTACATGTTACAGTGCTTCTGTTGTTCCTGTCACATTATAGCCTATAAGGTAAAGTAAGCTCGCTCGCTTCACCTCCACTGTCCTTCTGTCATCCATCTTTTCATCTATAGTAATAATTTAAAAAGGTAAAACTTCACCCCGATGAAGACAACAATCTATGCGTTTCAAACAGCAGGAGACAAAAGCCCTGTGAAGATAAGATTAGATAAGATAAGATAAAAATTAAATAAACTTTATTGATCACACACTAGGGAAATTCACAAGTTACAACAGCTCAAAAGGACTGGTAGAAAAAGAAGCAAAATACTTATTCTAGGCTAAAGACCAAATAGAAATAAAATAAAAGATGTAAAGAATAAAAAAAAAAAAAAGAATATAAAATATTATTAATTAACAAACTACGCACAGAGACTATATACACTATATACAGAGATAAACACAAAACAGGATGTAAACCCAGGATATAAATACATTTTCTGGAGTAAAATACAATTTAAACGTTTATAAATGAAGTAGTGAGATAAATCGTAATAAATTTTTATTTTTGTTTTGTTATTTTGTTCAAACACGTTCTGCACAGATTTTACAAACATTAGCAAAAACAAAAGGTTCATCTGAGGAGTTCAGAGCCGTTCTAAATATAACTGCGGAATTGGTCCAACAGTGCAGGACGTTCAGGAATCTCAGATGTCAGCATTTATTCACCAAGATAAAAACTGCTCCGCGCATTTGTTTGGAGATGGAGTGACAACTGTGTATATCAGACTGATACACACTCATACACACAATGGAAGATTCTACATCAAAAGAACGATTTCTCAAAATGTCATTTGGTGCGCATTGTCTTTGGTTTTTCCTGATGTGGATGTTTGGGAGATAAATGAACAGCAGGCCGTCGTCCTTTGCTTTGTGGCGTCCATATGAATAATGTTGATCCATTCCAGCTCTAACACGAAGGTCCTTGACTCTATTTGATAAATGTCATGAGCTGTTTGCATTGATCTGTTTGCGACATGGCCAAGAGAGAAGGATCATTATCATGTCCTCTCCTGTAGGTTTATTGTACATTTCAACATCTATCCTCTCATACATGTTGTCATCGACGTGTGTTGTATGTTGAAAATGTCAACAAAGCTGCACCTCCGCACACTTAATCAGCGCCTGTGTAGATATCCATCACTGTCTGCTGTAAAACAAGTCCAATTGGAATGAGAAGAGTGGCTTTGGTTCTGGTTTTTATCCGCAGACACAGAGAGCAGAGGTGACGCCGCTGCAGAGGTGAGTTTTTACACAAATCCAGCGTGTCAGCTGTTTACATGAAAACAAAGGCACACGTTTAACCTCCTTCGAAAAGGCTGCTCCTTTTTTTACATGTGCATGTGGAGTAACACAAAACACACAGAGGATGGAGAAAGTCCCTCTCTCTCACACACCCACACACACACACACACACACACACACACACACACAGCAGAGGTGTTTCCTAGCTCCTCTCATATTCACAGCTCACTGCTACTAGACGCTGTCAGTGAACCCTGCAATTAATCCGCACCTCAGCCAAACATTGTAAGGGAGTGAAGAAGACCGAGGACGATGAGGATGAGCGAGAGATGGCGAATATGTCAAGCTACAAAAAATAGCAAAAACCATTTGGTTGAAGCATGATTTATGTTTTATGGTGAAAATGTCCTGACTGTGAGATCAATATTGAGATATTATCACAGAGGTGAAGAGGGCAAGACAAAGGTGTTGTCCCACATTCTTTTGTGTGACTTCTTCCAGGAGAGAGAGATAGAGAGAGAGAGATAGTAGCCCAGTCGAGGCAGATATTTATTTACCTCATTACTGACACACCGGGCAAATTTTTTTTTATCCCTCTGCCCTAACACGAAACCCGACTGATTTGTTAACTTTTGCAAGGCTATTATATGGAAAGGATCATTTAGAAAATAATAATTGTCAAATTTAACAATTTATTCTTTTATACCAGTGCTTCTTGGCTGGTGTGAAACCTCACATTTACACAAATTTAATTTTCCTGGTGTTGCCAGAAATGACATGAACTTACAGGCTCGTGAAGAAGTGTGTGTGATTAGATATGGCTCTGATGCAGCAGGAGATAAGGCTGATCAGGTTGCGCATCGAAGGTCCAGTCGGTCCATTGTTTTCCTCCAGTCCTTACATGGGTGCCGTGTGGTGCACATTGTGTGGAGTGGTCATTGTGGAGTATCTGGGGGAACTGTTTAGTCCGCGTAAGAAGATTAGAGATGATTGGTTTTATTGACTGGCCTGTGCTGCAGTTATCAGGGTGACTCTCGGAGCGTGGAGCCACGCTTTTGTCTGGCCCTCATTGTTCCTCCCAGCCCGACACCCTGACGCTGATATGAATTTGATATGACAGTAAAGTGCCAATTATGTACATACATGCAAGGCCCTGCTCCCTTTCTGTGCCACATCGAGTGAAAAGGCGCAGAGGTGAGGAGGCGAGTGCAGGAGAGATAAGGCGCGGCGTCGACGACGGAAGCTCTCGGGGATAATTTGTTTTAAGATTTTGTTATTTTCACCTTCCTAATATTGTCAATAAACCGTTGCCATCGAAACACTTTAGAGGGATAAAGGGGTTACGCCGACGTGTGTGTGTGTGTGTGTTTCTACCAGCTAGCCTGTCACATTCTATCAACATCTTTTCTCTCTGCGGAGAGGTGATCATAGTCATCAGTTCGAAGGTTACTCCTTGACAGTAAACACAAATATTAGTTTTGATTGTCAATTTCTGACTCGCACTTTGGACATAATTGATGTATTCAAGCTACGCACTATGTGCTATGTGCATTTGTGCTAATATTGCAGCAATTGGAACAAAAGCGAGCCCAGAATGCAGCTTAATTCAAAATCAAACTGTTCCAACTTTATGAGTTTACTCAACGCTCCCGACAAGATAGAACGGCTGTCTGGACGCTGCAATCAAGTCTGCCCTCGCGATTAATAGATTTAATCACAATTGATTGTGATTAATCGAGTTAATTTGCCAGCCTCGGTAAAAATAGATGGAGAAAAACAGGATTGTGCAGGATTTTTTCATGCCCAAGTGTCAGACGGTAAAGTGAAAAATATATTTTTGAATAAACATGAAATGTGTGAATACTGCACTGCTCCAAAGCTGAAGAAAAATATCTGTGTATGCGCAGGCATGAATGTATTACCAACTAAGTCAATTTGGCACTGCTGCCCATCCTGTTGACTACTTTATCATTATCTATTGACAGTAGAGTTTTTTTTTTAAATCCAACACCATGAAACACATATTTGCATGCTTTCTGCCATATTATCTGTGTGTGTTTCCGCATTTGCTGTACGTGCTCACGTCTACATGTGAAGGTTGTGTGTGTGTGTGTGTGTGTGTGTCTTGTGTTGGCGTGTGCGTGAATGCAAAAGACCTTCACCTTCACTTTGAAGTGAAGGTCAGAAGCGGTGTGCGAGTCCCTTTCTAATTCCCTTTTATTCTTCCCTTCCTTTTCTTCCTCTTTTATGTACTGGTCTTGGTAAAAAGGTGTTAAATCATCTAAATCATTCCCTGGCTATTATATCCAATTAATGCCTCCTCATGGTGTTTTATTGTGTTATAAACTGCTATAGCTTGTGGTTCAGTACACAAACACAATGTGTGTCTGTGCCGCCTGCCACCGGGGCTCGACTACGGCTGGGCTGGGGAGGGACAGAGGGGGACTTGGCCACTGCCCATGGGGGCCCTGGCCACTCTAAATCAGTTAGTTTTGGAGGAGATCCTAGTCGGCTCTTTAAGAGGGTCCATTATAGGCTTGTTAATGCCTCAGCCGAGGGGGAAACACCACTAACTGCACTCAATTCTCTATGCACTCAGTCTCCTTCTCACTCACTCTCTGTTGCACACACACACGCGCTCACACACACCTACCAACACACACTCTCCCATTCTCTTCTCTCTCTCGCTCTCCTATCTCCCCTTCCTGTGTATGTCTCTTGAGAGGCGTGAGAACGTGTGTTGTCCCGTCTCTTCAGCCACTATATTCACTTACACACACACACACACACACACACACACACACACACACACACTCACACATGCTCGATTGTGTCTTTTTTTTGTGAGCTCGTAGAAGGTAACACAAAATCACAAAGTCTTCCCAGTTTTGCACTGATCTGTTTGTTTTGGGTCTTAGTGTGTTTGTTGTGCTTGAAACATCATGTGCACGCACTTCTATAGATATGGCTAAGTACGTGCGCGCACGTGTCTGTGTGCAAAATGTGTTTAGCAGATTGAGTATTTCTTTGAAGATGTATTTCACAGCCTAGAGCAGGATTCTTGAGTGTTATTGCATATTTAGGACAGTGTGTGAGGGTCTTTTGAGAGTTTGTGTATGTGTGTGTATGCGTGTGTGTGTGTGTATGTGTGTGTGTGAAATTTTAATTCACACTATAAATGTGAAGGAGCTTAGTTCATTTATCACTGTGAGGAGATACCCAGAGAGCTGCTTTAACTCCCAGCTGGTTCTCTGTCACACTCGGCTCTAGACGCTCCCTAACTAGCGGTGGAAACCAATCTCCTAAGTTCACAGAAGAACAATTGCTGGTTGGTAATTTTGGGCTTTTGTTCCAGCTTCATCTCCATGTGTCGTTTCATCCATATCTTATACCAGCTGGTGTTTTATCAATTTCTATCGTTTTTTTCCCTCTTTGGCAAAACGGTCACAGTTGCTTTGTTCTGCTTGTGGTCGAGCTATAGGCGCTGATATTGCCACACCTGAGGTGCAAGCTAATGTCCTCCATCTCCACATTCTGAACCGTCGTCAAGGAAAGGTGCCTCTTGGTTGCCCTGGAAACCATGCCTCCCAGCATGCTTTGTGTGAGTGACAGGGGGAAGGTGTGACTGAGAGAGAGCTCTGTGTGAACGGACATGAATAGTCTCTGCAGTTGAAGACTGTCCTATTCATCAAGAGTGTCCACATATATCAGCAGTTTCTCACAGGTTTGCACATTCAAATTGATGTATTTATATTTTTGTTGCCACATTCAAGTTCTTATTTCCAATGAAAAGATAAACAAATATGCCCACAGAGGCGACGGTTGAGAAGAATGAGGGCAAGCGGCTGCCAAGATTGACTCCAGCTTGAATTCATCTCTCGTCTCCTTGTGCTTGTTAATGGGACATTGCGAAAATGTCTCCTCACAGGAGACACACTTTGAACAAGTAAAAGGATTTTGACTGGCTCAGTGTACTGTTATACTGTGTATGTGTGTGTGTGTGTGTCACGTTGATCCCAGTATGTTTCATCTCTCCATATATAAATACACTATGTGTGTTTGTGTGTGTGTGTGTGTATCTACACAGGTCATAAGTTCACATGTGATGATGGTCATAAACGACTCTATTTCAAATCTCGTGTGTGTTGATGTGTGTTTAGCTGTGCAAGGCTGAAACTCAGAATCCTGATAAAATATGAAACCAATAACCAATAATCCAGTAGAAAGCAGACAGCCCTGTCTCTGCTGTACCTGGAAATGATCCTTTTCCTCCACCCTGACCAAACAAGCCCAATCAGAATTCCACATGGGAGAAGCTGATGGGTCTGCTGACAGCGTGTGGGAAACATTGCACGTCTTCCCTCTTAATTCTTCCACAGACACAGTCTTGTTCTAGATAAAGATACAGGGATGCTGTCAAATTTGTCTGTGCCTAACTGAGGCATCGTGATCTTGGCTACAATCGGTGTATAGGTGTATATTTTCATACCCAGTTTGGTACTTGTGATTGTATCTGTGTGACCCCGTCTACAAATTTTCAGTCCACCAAATTAACCAAAATGTAGAAAAATGTCTTAACAAATACTTAACCTCCTCAACTCTGAGTTAAACATCAGTGATTTTTTTTAAATTACCCACATTTCCAAAGATACCAATATCAGGATGCAATCTGGAGAAATATGTATGACATTGCAAATACCACATCTAAAATAAAAAGAATTTTAAAAGAAATTAAAATTGTCCTAGCTTGAAAAACAAATGGTTACCATGATGAATTGTGAGGGAAAAAAAAAATCACGTCCACAGAAATCCTCAGGTTTGTTAATATGTTTCAGTGTTGAATACTCAATTATTAATGGCTTTTTAAAAAACTGATTGAAAGTCCTTTGAATATCTCTAAACCGTAGGACTGAATTATCAATTTATTAGTCAGTTTTAAGGGACTGAATCAGTTTCATATTACCACCAAAACCTATTCAGTTCTTTCATGAATCAGGCCCAAACTGCCCTCCAAGATTCATGAAACTTAGCTCACAAATTATCCTCTTAACAAACAAAAACAATAACAAACAACATTACTATTGTACCTCGAACAATATTAACAATATTAATCATGTATACTGGTCTAAAGAGATGGAAGCAAAAAAATTTTGTGGAGTGGTTAAACATTTTTCCATCAATTTGTCTTCAACTGAATCCACATCATTTCAGCCACACATTGGTTGCGTGTTTCTAGCCCCACTTATAACTGTACTATGCTTTGGAAAAAAAATGACAAAAAAAAATAGTCCCATCTCGCAATGTTGAGAAATCATAAGTTAAAGGATCTGCACCATAATTGAGTTTCAGTCGAGAAAAAAACAAATGAATTTATGTACATGACAACAAGAAAAAAAATTAAAAAATGCTGCTGCTTAACCATCATTCAGGTCAAGTTAGGGACAAACCACGACCCTTAGCACCAAGACCCAGACAGGTGGAGGTGGGGATGAGGTGGGTGGGACTACCTGGGCAAGATTACTGGCCGAGAAGAAAGGTGGTGAGATTTTAAAAGATTCACCTTCACAAAGAGTCGCCCACAAACAAGAGCCAATTATTCCATTCATAATGGAATCAGATTAACAATGAAACAAAGAAACAAACCATCAGAATCAGTGAAGACCGAGTCTAACATGGGCAGAAATAATATGTCAATGATGATAAAGATATGACGACTTAATACAAGAGGCTTTCAGGAAGTAGAGTGTCACCTAATATATCCCACCCATCTATCAAAGCTGTTGATAGATAAATAGATAAATAAACACAGCGGACACACGGGTGATGATGCGTTAAATCCCTCATCCCCATGCTCACACATTTTTCTTCCATATTATCATTATCGCAACGTTTGTCAGCTTCATCTCATGTGAGGCTCCCTGTCTCTTTTACTGATATTCCAAATGATACTTAAAAAAGGACAAATGACTGTAAGTCCAATTCTGTTGATGTCATTCTGTGAAAAATGGCCATGAAATTCCTTTTATGTGGTGGATTTGGTGCAGAAGGCTTGTTATTGTTCTAATGAAGAGGATGTTCTTTCAGCTTTTGTGTAATTATTATTGAGGCAGATCCCCCATTTCATGAATCTACCAGGGATCTAATCCAAGACAACTTTCATCTTCCTCCTAGTTCTAATCTATTGATTCTAAAGGCTAGAGGTTTTCTCTTTGAGTCTATTCTTGAATTTCTGACCTCCTTGCTCATTTTCCTCTCTTTTTGTTTTTGCGAGAGACACGTTCTGATCCAGCAGATGAGATAGAATGGGGTTTATGGCGGGAGGGCCCCTGTGCCATGAACTAAATATTTACCATCAGGATCAGTTGATAATTGGTGGGAATTTTAACAGCACTCCAGTTTTTGCTATGAATAGGATAGGCGAGGATCCACAATCCAGACATTAGACATGGGTGAGGGTCGGCAATAACGGGATGAGTTCATCCAGACTTGACAGTATCTACATTTCACAAAGTCTCAGCTCCAGATTAGTTCACAGTAAAGTAAGCCCAGTTGGCGTCACTGACAACAACATTGTCACCATCGACTTAATAATTTTGCCAGGAGAGTGGATCACGGCCCACTGGTGTTTTAATAATAAACTTCTACAAGACAGAACATTCTATCAGGGCTTTGAGCACTTTTGGCAAAGCTAGAAAAACAGAAAAATATTATTTTTTCTCTGAAGCGGTGGTGGGAGGTTGGAAAGAAACAAATTGTTTTTTGTCAGTTGTAGGCCTCACATTCCACTGCTAAGATCTCGCAGGAAGTTATTGAACTTGAAAGCTAACACTGGAAACATTGAGGATGGCCTACATAGACACCCTCTGATGATCGCCCTACAGGTCATTTACTGCAGGAGGAGAGGTCAGAGTTGAGCTCCTTCCTGCAGGAGAGAGTCAAGGGGGCTCTTATCAGGTCACACTTCATCCGGCTAAAGAACATGGACGCCCTAACCTTTGTCAAGTTTGAGAGATTGGTGGTACAGGAAGTAGAGTGACCACCAGTCCAGGTAAGATGAGGATCCATGCGATTGACTTCTATACTGGCCTCTTTGGGGCAGTGCAGCATGGAGTGTTGGGAGCAGCTCCTGAAGGGGGTAAATATTAAAATATTAACATCCTTGGACCAGGAGAATGCTTTTGACAGGATGGCTCACCCTTTTTTGTTTTCTCCATGTAAGGCTTTTGGTGATAGTGATATGTCTTGGGTTTTTTTGTTGTATAATGGCGAACAGTGTCTGGTGAAGATCGGGCCGGGGCTGAATCGAACAATCCCTGTGCAGCGGGTTTTACTATCTCAGGTCAATTATATGGCTTAGCTATTGAGCTTTTGCTGGCTGCTCAGGTTGAGGGATCAAATCAAAGGTCTCTCACAGCCCAGGTCCATGGACATTGAAAAATATTTTTGTCTGTAGTCAGGAGGTCAATTTTGCACGACATCCTGTCCCTGTATGAAAAGACCACATTTGCTTGGGTGAACTGGGCAGAGTGAGGCCTTGTTGGTTGGACAGTGGAGGGATCAGGCAGTGCCCAGTCTGCCTGAAGAACGTGATTGGGTTGAAGGTACTTTTGCGCTCTGAGGGATTTCAAAAAAATTACTTAGGGGGGCGGGGGGG
>OMNV01010594.1:5274-16605 GCA_900303265.1 Brotula barbata | reverse complement strand
CTTACAAAAGGAGCAGAAAGAAAAGTGAAGGAGCAGAAAGAAAAGTAAAGGAGCAGAAAGAAAAGGAAAGGAGCAGAAAGAAAAGTAAAGGAGCAGAAAGAAAAGGAAAGGAGCAGAAAGGAAAGGAAAGGAGCAGAAAGAAAAGGAAAGGAGCAGAAAGAAAAGTGAAGGAGCAGAAAGAAAAGTAAAGGAGCAGAAAGAAAAGTGAAGGAGCAGAAAGAAAAGTGAAGGAGCAGAAAGAAAAGTAAAGGAGCAGAAAGAAAAGTAAAGGAGCAGCGTTGGCGTGGACTTTAACGTGTCCGTGTTCCCACGTCCTTTTGGAGGTAAACTCAAGGTTTCATTCTGTTGCAGCGACTGGATCCTGAAACAAGTTGATGTGTGTTGGAAACAGAATCAGGTGCTACATTCTCCCACACCCGACGGTTTGAGTCCATGAGAGTTTTAATGGTGGATATTCGATACGCATTACATCTTATTTCCACTTCTGAATGTGGCTCCAAACTGATCCAGGTGGTTGTTTTTCTCTTATTTTTCTTATTTTATTTATTATTATTATTAGTTTTGTTTTGTTTTTTTACATCTGCGCATCTGGCAAAATTTATCCAAAGTCACACACTCACACCCCGACACCTCGACCTGCTCATCAGGAACAATTAGAGCGTCATCGTCTTTCTCGGGGATCCTTCGTGGTGCTGGGAGTACCCGGGAATCGAACCAGCATCCTTCCTATTATTGGTACCGTAATATTATTATTGACTCGAGTCCAGGTTGTGTTGACTGCTCCCCCTTGCTGACGGAGAGACTGTACTCCACGCCACGCTTTACTCCACCCTCTCCCCTTATAAGTCGAAGGAGCTCAGGAACTTTATAGACCGGGGGTGGCAGCAATAACACGAATACGAAAACACCTCCGACTCCCCGAGCATTAAAACATTATTTACCCAGCTTGGTTCTGATTTTATTCTATAGAAACCCAAACGATTCCCTGGACCACATTCCCGCTCGCCGTAATCCAATCCGCCCCGATGTTATTCGTGTTCCTATCCGTATGCTAACATATTGGCACCCTCTTACCTGTGATTGATTATCTCAGAGGCCTCTGTGGTAAAAGGAGAGGACAGAGGAGTTTAATGACACATAAAACCCTGTTTGGATGACGGGTTCACAGACCTTTAAGAATAACAGCTGGCAGAGCGCTGGCGGGGAGTCGCTAGCGTTCACGGGAAGCGCGGGCAAGTTGATCGGCGAAAACCCCCGTCGCTCGCCGTAAGCCCGAACTCCGACGCCAGCTGCCAAGATCAGCAAGGTGTTTTAAAACGTTTGACTTTCCCCTCAGATTAGGCCGACAGACAAACCTCGGACGGAGGGATGAGAGCGGTTTTTACCGTATGAGTAGTGTCAGTAAAAACCTGTTATTATGCATCTTGGGTTTCGGAGGAGCACGTGTAATATCCATTAATAGGGAACAAATGGTCTATTTTAGGATGCTGTTGTGACTAGCAGGGGGCTGAGGGGAGATGAGGCAAAGCCTGTCACCGTGTCTGTCTCTCCGCTCCCTCGCTGTCGGAGAGGGAGGGAGTCTCACCTTTTTTGTTGTTCCTTTTTTTCTCTTTACATGAAACTCTTCCTCAGAAACGGATTTGAGATGCAAACTCAAAGAGAATAATGATCTGACTCTGCAAGCAGCTCTCTGGACCGTTTTAGTCTCTGCGGCATTCGACACGGATTGAAGTTGCACAACAGCCAGTGAAGAAATTCAGCCATCGTTGTTGGTTATTTTATTAAGTCTGTGAAGACTTTAGGACTTATTAGAAAATCAAATTGAACATTGTGTCATCCAGAGATACAAAATTCCTGATGCTTAATGGGGCCTGTATTGAAGATGATGGAATATTTTATTAAACAAACAAACATTATTATTTATTATTATTATTTACACATTTGCATTCAATTGCATCCATCGTGGATTTCAATATTTCAATTTACGGTGACACAACGGGGAATATTTTTTCTTTGAGGATCAAATCGGTGGCGAATAGAAATGAAGCAGTAAATACAGGCCCCCTTTGGCCACGCCGGGGACAAAAAAACTGGGGTGGAATCACATTTGTTTTTCTGTGAAATGTGATAAAATGAAGGCGAGATGGCCTTAAGCATTGAGAACACCTAAGATTTGTCTCAGGAGTCAGTGAGGACCAAAACAAAGCTTCAAAGGGAAACGAACAGATGAGTTAAATTCACCGTCGGGTCATCAGCGTCCGTAGGTCTGTGTGTGATAAATGGGTGAGGCCACGGTGAGGCCACGGTGAGGCCACGGTGAGGCCTCGGTACGCCGGGGCTCTGTGTGTGTCTGCTGCTCCGGCTGACCGCCTCGGTTTCTGTCATTCGCTATAACTCCACATATCTACATTCAATAATTAGTGTAGGTGGACAGAGTGTGAACTGTCTGCATGGGAAAGGACTCCTTCACCGCATGGCTGCACCAGACCACGGTCCAGGACCGGGTAATCAAATCCAATTTGTATCTGTCTCTGCTCCAGTAGTCCGCCCACCTCCAAGTCCCACGACACCGTGAATCGTGAGTCCAAGTTTAATGATACGTCAGGAAGGGCATCTCCAAACGGGGCCCGGCGCAAAGAAACGCCACGTGAAGAGGAGCGGAGCAGCTGGAATATAAGAGAGCGGACGAACGGCAAGCTCACACATCTGCATGAACCGAACGCTGAACGAGGAGCAGAGGAGCAGAGGAGCAGAGGAGCAGGGACTGATAAACAGGGAAAAGATGAAGGGGAAAGAAATCAAACAAAGGTGCCAGATAGATCAGGAGGCATTATGGCATCGTTAAGTCCATCACTTAACGATGTAAAGGTTAATACTGATGCTAAGAATGAAAATAATCAGCATTTTTAGGATTTTACAAGGAATTCTGAGACTTTAATGCCTTTTCTGCGTGAAATTATTAACGTGAAAATGTCCATTAAATGTGTCTTAAGTCCTTAGTGGACCTCAGTACCAATTAACATACCAGTGCTTAAAGGGTTAAATAAATTCAAATTTAACTAAAATGAATAAAATTAAATAAATATGTAAAGTAATTTCTATGAATTTGAGCTACGTGTACTAATGTAATACTTTGAATCTGGAGTAGAAAATACTGCCATGGAGAAAATGTGAACAGTTAAATATACAGCATGTAAAAATATGACGCATAAACGAAGATATACAGTTTAAAACAACACGCGTGGAGCTTTGGTCAAGTTATTGTTATGTAACAAGCAGAATTCATCACATTCCAACAACCAATTAGCAATTTCTCAGTTTAAATGACATCATACTAAATCTTCAAATTTACTATGATGTGGCAGCGTTCACGCCATCCTTCCAGTGTGTGCGTGAAAGGCTGATTTACAAGCATGGATTTCCACGACAGGAGCTCAAGTGAAGTGTGTGTGTACATTTCACATTCTCTCTCTCTCTCTCTCTCTCTCACACACACACACACACACAGACACACACACTTGAAGCCAATCACAGATGTTTGGTAAAAGCTGATAATAATGGGAGTGGAGCGCTCCATGTCAACATCACTCCCCCCTCCATTTCACACACCAGGGTTTGTCTCCATTTCCCCCTACACACAACCACTTCACCGACGCATTAAACACACACACACGCACACACTGCTTCTTCTTTTTCAAAGTGTCATTAGACTGGGAGAGGCTGTCTCCCCCTAAAATACCCCTCATATTCCGTGCTGGTTCCTGATTCCTCCCCTCTCCATCCATTCAGACCACTGATGGCTTTTTTCCCCCAAATATTTGCTCTGTAACACAAGCTGCTCTGTCTTGTGTTTTCACTTCAAACAAAGCTATTAATCAACTTAATCGCCCTCAATTAACCTCCTGCACCAGATGCTTGCTCCGCACGTCACACTGGCAACAGCTCGCTCACTCGCTCATACAGTCACCTCTGCCAACCCGGTGATGAATGGCTACCGCGAGGCAATCTCCTCCACAGGCTAATTCACATCATATCACAGCTTCCAGCGACAAAACATTAACCAGAGGGGAACGGTGGAAACATGCAGGGAGGCCAATGGAAACCAGCGATCCTAAGGGCAGAGGAGCACGCACGGGACAGCCCGGGCCAAGCCGGATAAACCGGAAAACGCCGTGTTAGTGCCAAAAGGTTTTCCCTCCGCACCGGCTACGTTTTGCAACGTTTTAGTAAAGTTGACTGTCCACACAAAAATGGCAAAAACTCCTAAATTCCTTTTCTAGTCATGCGCAGTAAACCTGTGACAGGAAGTGTACAGATTTACATCATTTCTCGCACCGGTGTTGTTCCAGGTGGAATCCAAAATCTCTGTTCCATGCTGGGTTTGTTGTCTTTGCGTCTCTTCCTCTGGAATCCTGCTCGGATGTTACACAAAACCATTTTCAACCCCAATAATGCAATGGAAGTAGATAATAAATAAAGAAAAGACAAAGATTTCTACCACGTCGCCGAACGTGTTGTTTGTTTTGATCCAATCACACATCAGCATTTTCAAATCTCAAGGTTTTTCTGTCTGTACGAGAATTTTCGAGCGTGACACGCTCTGTTTTTGGCGGATGAAGATGTTATTGTAGTGTGATGGAAGGACAAAAAGGATACAAAAAAAATCTGTTCTCAGACTCGTCCAGGTTCACGTCTACTTGTCTACATGTCTACATCGACTCGCTGAAGTTAGGAGAGAGAGACAACCTAGAGCACAGTAACACAAACCAGATGGGAGGAGCGCTAAACAAGAATAAAAGCCGCCGCCGCCGCCGCCAACATGTACACCTGGTGAGGAACATGTGGCCTTTTCGCATGGAGTCAGCTGTAACAGTAAACCACAGAGGTACTGAGCAGCCATTAGCCTCAGTTCTTCCAAATAGCAATAAATAACCCTTACGCACATCCAACAGATCTTAAAATAATAAAGCACCACAAAGCCAAATTTAGCCAGCAAAGAAGCTCAGGATAACGGGCTTTTTTTAGGGATTAGCAATGTTAGCCATGCGGTCAGCTTTTATCCCCGCACTGCCAATTGCTCATTTGGTTTCTCTCGGGGTTGGCTGCCAAATGTTTGATATCCAAGATGGAGGTATGTTCCTTTGAACACAGCTTGTGGCACGGTTCCATTATAGGCGCGCAGAGCTGCCGGATCAGGGCACACGATGCCACTCTTGCTTGTTGACAGCTTGGACAAGTTGAGATCCAACCTGACACGCTTGTAGCAATCAGTGGGTGAGTCTGTCGTTGGGTGTTGTGTTTCTTGTCGAACATAAAGGGTAATTACATGCGAGCGGTTGAGTTGTCGGCTCTTATCGCGCGGCGGCCGGTATGAGTGGAGATCAAGTGTAGGACAGAGGACGAAAATGGTCCGCAGAAAAGGTGACAAGAGTCCAAACAGACAATTATAGCCAATCCTGACGAAGGATGTGTTTCGCCGCTCCGCACTGATTTAGCTGTTGTTACCTGTTAAAAATAAAGCGCTCGCTGACAGTTTCTTTCAAATTTAATACGTTCACAGTACTTCATAAGTACACGCTGTAGTACTGAGTACACAGAGGCAGCTGGGTCAGCACAACCTCAAGGGAGCGCTCGCTAAACTGAGCATAGCAGAGAGAGAAAGAGAGCCTGAATCCTGAGAGTGTGGAATCCTGTACCATCTGTCCTAAGAAATGAGACTATAAATACATCTCAATCCCTGCTGCAAACATCAACGTCCAAAAAATTACATTTGAGAACCTGTGAAAGAGTCATTTCAGCTCCACTCAATTCAGGCTGGTCCTGTTTCCGTCGCTTTTAACTGCAATTCAATCAGTAAGCACCATTTGGTCTCGCTCAGGGACCCTGTGACACGGAGGGGGATCGAACCAGCAACCTGCCGATCAACCGGCCCCCTGAACCGCATCGCACATCGATAGATGAACGAGACAAAACAAACACAGCCAAGAGACGACCTGAATACAAACGCCGCTCGAGGAACAGACGGATCCCGTGGCTGTCCTGGTTCCTTCAGCTGGAACGCTGAACCGACAACCTCGTGGCGACACATGAAGCCCCCTGATCACAGAAGGAGTTTCCCTCCCACCTTCAAAGACATCCGGCACAGGTGAAGTGGAACCTCCTAATTGCCATAGATGTGAATGAGCGTACCGTGTCTCGTTTGCCCGGCGGCCTCGAGGATAAACTCCAGCCCAGAGAGAAAAAAAATAAAAGTATAGCTCATCGTGGATATGGAAACATTACAATAGTTCATCTTAAACAGAGTCAGCGATACATTCAGAACACCCTCACCCTCATGATACGTTCAGATATCCATACCTGACCGTGCAACAGTATTTCCAGAGTATTTTATCATCTACAACCAAATAGACGGATAATTGTTGGTACGGAAACGTTATAAAAGAGGAGACGAGCAGCAGCCTTGCAGAGACTCAGTGAAGGATTGCAACCATTTAGAGCAAGAGGATCCCTGACTCAGTCAGTTAAAAAGTCAATTATCCACTCAATTAAATTTCAATCATGAGGTTTTCTTTTTTTCTGCCAGAAGATGTGTCTGATTAGACTTAAGGCCCGAGGAGAAGGTGAGCAACAAAAGGCAAAAGTCTGCTCCGGAAACAAGATTTCAAAAGACCGCAACGATCACAGAGGATCCGATAGATGGAGGAGTCGGTGTCCTGTGTCTGAAGGGCAGTGGGAACGCAGGAAGGAACCCAGTGAAGGAAAAACAAACTTCCTGGGTGAGGCAGCTTCTACTTTAGTTTGGAACTTTAGGCAGTGGTGGATAAAGTACCTCAAAGTTATACTTTACTTTCTTCATCAGATTAACTAAATTATAATCTCATCCCTATGAATAATATTCCGATGTTTTCAGGCTGTATCTCCATACACAAAACTAATCACAATATTTTGAAATCTCTGCATAAATGATCTACTTGTGAAAATATTCATGGAAATACAAAAACATTTATTGTCCACAAAAGTACAAAGTCTCCTCAAACGTACTTAAGTACTGTAGTAAAGTATTTTTACTCTGTACTTTACGCTATTGTCTTAAATTGTGTAACCCCGTGACAGACGGATGGTTTGTATTTCAGAGTGTACTGTAGGACAGAATGAGTGAGACCCAGGAAGAGAGAGATAGAGAGAGAGGGCTGGATCTGACTTTTAATGGACTTTAATGGTGGACATAAATAAACATTTCACACCAGACTTAAATTACCCCAAACCAGGATACGGCAGATCAGATCGGATGGCCTTTTTTTTTCTTTTTTTTTTTTTTGCAGGACGCTGCATGACCAAACAAGAAGCGTTTTCTATTAAAAGACTGTGATCCGATTCTGCTCTTTCCCTCATTATCCCCCAGTTTGGACCTCTTGAGATCCTCACATACAAGGTTCCACCGCGTGCACGTATTTGATCCCAATATGTCTCCTGGCAGCGTCCTGGGAGTAGAATGACTGAATATGAGGATTTAGGGAAACGCTGCATCTTCGAAGCATCGCGCAGGGTTGTGAAACGAGAGTCTACATTTCAAACCCCCTGTGGGGCTCATTACAAGGCAGGGGTCAGTCCAGGCCACACGCAGATGTTTCCCCCAAGATGGCCACGTGCATTTTCACGTGAGTGGCGGTGGTACCCGAAACACGAGGGTTAAGAAAGCTGTTGGTTTTAATCCCAGAAGGAGGGCGGGAAAATCCGGGCTCCTTCCCCTCCCTCTACAAATATTGTTGGAGGACCCTTAGGGCAGCACTTGACCCCTACAGCCCGGTGCTCTGTCATCAGCTGGAGAAGACTTCTGGTAACATCCAGATGTTTGTCTCACATGTAGTCCGGCCTCCGTACTTGGAAAGACCACGTCGCTCACCGGGTGGAATTTTGCAGCGCGTCAAAAATTTGATTGTAAAAATTCTCATTCCATAAATGCGAGCATGAGTTTATTTAAGTCATATTTACCCACGTTGTGTACTTTATTATACTTTAAGCCCATTGCTCTTTATGTGAGTCTTACCGACTCAACCGAGTCTGTTAATCAATTCATCTCTCGTCTTTGTTGCTCCTTTTCTCCTTCTACTCCTTCTTTTCCTTCCTATTCTCTTATTTCTTCTCCTCCCGTTGTCTTTTTCGTACTTCCTTGCTTCCTGCATTTTTTCCTTTCTTGTTTTATCCCTTGTTTACACATTCGTCTAATTCCGTTGGCCGTTTTAGAGATTGGGATTGTTTCATCAAATTCTGCAGAATTCTTCTCTATTTGCAGATTTAACGGAGTAAAGACTTTGACTGTCACCTCTGTGATTAGCAGTTATGACGTCAACCATCAAACTTCGGTCACGTCGCCTGTCGAAATGGTTCCTCTTTAACACCAACATTTCATGAATAACTGGAGGCAAAAATGTAGAATAAAGAAAGTAACTGGATTTCGCTCCTCGTTCAAGAAAAGCTCCTAAATGAAATTGCAGGGCTGCCTCGTGCTCGTAGACCAATCCAAAACCCAGTCTGCCACACGGATTCCAAAAATTACAAATGTTCCAGCAAAGTGAGCTGTTTGAAATTGATGTAAATTTAAGGTGGCCTAAATTGGCCTGAAATTGCAGCATGTGGTCACCACTATTTTCAAACAATCCATCAAACTAATGTGTCAGCCAGAAAATGACCCATTTCAAACAGAAAGGCTTCAGAGGAGCACACAGTGGCTACACTGTTACAGGTAAAGGGGAAGAAACAAAGAGAGACACCAGACGGAGGGACGGAGCGTTGGAAGGATTTACTGCCTGGTCTCACTTCCCTCCTGACTACGTAACCAGTCATTACGGCGGGCTGCTGAAGGCCCGGGGCCCCCCTGACGACCATTTATCAATCATCGTACAAGAAGGGAAAGCCCTTCCTTCCCTCCACGAGTTTCCACTCCGAGCAGTTGAGTTCCAAAGCACTCAATCACCTCCGTTAGAGCAAAGTCTCAAACATCCGAGTCGGAGCGAGCGGCGGGAATTAGGTTTGCCGTTAACTCACCGAGCCAAATCACTGACAGACAAATGAGAAAACACAGCAGTGACGGTGCTGACAAATGGAGCTACTTTCCTCTCCCCGCAAGAAGGAAGGAGTCGAACGGTTTGGGGATGGATGAGTGACAAAAAGAGGTCTGACGTTGACAAGCCCTGTTTGACTTTCAAGGCCAAGGAGCGGCGCGCTGCGAATTGGATTGCAGATTATATTTCATCTGAATCTGAAGTTAATGGCTGCGGCTTCAAAGCTTTTTCATTTTGGGATAATTTCTCTTGACTAACAGGATGTGAATACGCTGTGCAAACTATTGCTTTACGTTTTTTACATATTTTTGAACTTCTTTGGGGTGATCGTATTTTCAGTTTCTGCTGCGTGTTTTCAGGTTTAATGCAAACAGAGCAGAGCATCAATCTGTGTTTGAATAGGAATCTTTCATACGTAGCAGTCCGACATCAAAACCAATCCTGAAAATCACACGTGAGACATATGAATAAAACAGACTTTACATGGATGCAGATGAGATATCTGATAAATGATGAATTACTCCTAGGTGTCAGTTAGTTCTCTCTCGGATGTGATGAGGGGAAAATGCAGGGTAAGGTGAGAACATAGATGGAATGAATGTGAACTCATGTTTTAGTTCTTCAGAATGAATTTGTTTCCAGCAGATTATGAGACTGCGGGTTCAAAGGTTCTCTCCAGTCAGACTGGAGGCCTCACAGACACAAGATATTTTTCACAGAGCACCAAATGTGTGGATTCCTATCAGGAAGTAATAATGATTTAAAAAAAAAAACTCACCTCAATCAGCTTAGGAAAGGAAAAGCACAAAAGGAAAAGGGATTACGAACAATGAGGCATTTACTTAATATTATATGATCGAGGATTCTTCGAGCAGCAGCAGAGTTTATTTACGCCCTATCACCGTAATTAGGAATGAAATACTTTAATAGCGTCACAGTTATAGTATGCAGGCCTAAAGACAAACTGAGAGCCTCCATATAAAAGAGGAGTGTGTGTGCGTGAGTGAAAGTGTAAAGTGGACAGAGGGGAGGCCGACGTTTGTAGACAGCGAGAAGAGGAGAGCAGACAGAAGTAGAGAGAGCGGAGACAGAAAGGCTGCTGATTGTCAGACTGCGTGTCAGAGAGGACGCCTCCGCCGCCGCTCGTCTCCCACCCATCACACAATCTGCCCATCACACACACACACACACGCTCACACACCGCTCCACCTCTGTCTTTCTCATCAGATACCACACTGTGGTCTTTGGGTGGAGGTGAAGTTAAACTTGTTGAATACACAGAAAGGCAGAGCAGCCGCAATTCTTCAGTCTTTGTTTCTTTTTGTTGAATTTACGAAATTCAGCCTTTGTTCAGCATCGATACAATACAGCATGTTCAGGAACAATCCAAACAAAGGACACACACACACACAGACACACACACACAAGCAGAGCTAATCTGAGATAATCTCCGCATGCTGTTTGTTGCTTGGTACCTATCTGCCCGTTCTTTGTTTGCATGAGTTTGATGCCACTGCACCCAAATCTGCACTCTATCTGTCTGCAGACGCACAGCGGGCGGCGCCTGGTGATTATACGTGGTTGGCGAGGATGAAGATGACGGACATATCAGACATTGCAGAAATGGTTGCATAGCACACAGATATGTTGTCAAAACAACAAAAAAGAAATACAGCAAAGCAAAACTACCTAACAGGCCCGGGAGGACATCGAGACAAAGTTTTTGAGGCTAATGAAAAAGGACATTTGTCAGAGATGCTCGAGTGGAATTTGTCTGTTGTGACATCAGCTGATTCCTGCAATATTCAACAACAAACCGCACAATTTAGGCACAAACCAACGTCAGTAAGTCATCATATTTATTCCATATGTCATCATGTTCACTGAAGTCACTCACACACACACACACGCACACAGCCAAAACTTTGTGTATGCCCAGCTGCGTAAACAGGTGCACATTTATCGTGTGTTTGTGTGAGTGCATTTATGGAAACACACACGATGACTGTAATTAATGAGTCCGTTCTATTGGAATATTATATCACCACCTACTGCTATAGTTAAAATAAAACCTATATAACTAATCACACTTCACAAGGCAAGCATACACACCAGCATGCACTCTGTGTGTGTGTGTGTGTGTGTGTGTGTGTGTGTGCGCGCACACTCATTTGTGTATGAGATTGAGAGTGGCGTCTAGATTAATTTGTTTGCTTGTAAGTTTGGAGAGAGAGAGAGACACAGAGAGAGAGAGAGAGCGTGACCGTGA
>OMNV01010580.1:7769-31078 GCA_900303265.1 Brotula barbata | reverse complement strand
CAGACTCTCTCTCTCTCTAACACACACACACACACACACACACACACACACACACACAGATACTCTTTGGCCTTAGAGGCAGCGCTGATGGATAGGTTAACGATGGAGATGATACAAGTTGGCGAAAACCTGATCTGTGTGTCACCTCAGGATGCTGTAGTCTCCAAAGCTGCCCTATATCCACCCAGGAGCTGTGAAAATCTTCAAAGGTGTGTGGTGTGTGGTGTGTGGTGCACGCGGGCCCTGGAAGCTGGGGGGAGTATACAGAAGTCATAGGCAAAGCACCAAAGCAAATGTGCCACCGCCAGACATCTTTTAGGGGATTTATCCTCATGTATACAGTAGGCTATTGTTTTGGAAGTTCATGCGTATCCATTTCTTCACATGATTGAAATATCCCCCGAAGCCTTTACTTTCGTTCAGGGTTCAGATTCAACTTGTTTGGTCGAGTGATGATGAGCCTGTTAAAGTACTGCACGCCCTGGTTGACTCACTGTCTTTTTCTCTTTTTTTTTGTTCCGCTCCTCACTCACTTTGTGTCGAATGCTCAGGGGAAAAAGCACTGCAGATACCCAAAGGGACAGAAATGCACATTTTTGAGTAATTTGGCTTGGATTGCTGCCAATGTTGCATTCCTCATTCTTGGTCCTCCGCCACATGCTAAAGTGAACCAGATATACCCCTATAGTATCTCTATACATTTACTCCCCTGCTTCTACTTCAGAGCAAGTTGCTCCCTCTATTGATAAAGTGTTTGAGTGACCTTTTTCATGTAGGTGTGAGGATGAGGAGGGGTTGCCATTTCCTAATTTCCCAAACCTTGGGGCCTGATAAAGGAGTTAGGTTCCTTATACAAAAGCAATGGCAAAGGGGCATTTATTTACTTGTAAAGGGGTTGGAATGCATTAGCCTGATCTCATTCTTTTAACGCTAGCGTCCAAGACCTCACTGCTGTTTGCTCGGAGAGCATGGGACAGAACATTCTGATGTAAATCTGAAGCCAGTGTGGTTTTGAAAACAGCCCTAGCGTCATGTTTGATAGGGGCCCAAGTCGTCTTGGTGTTGTTGTTGGCATCGGCTGTAGTTTTCAGCGAAGGCAAGAGAACTGACAGGGGAGACAGAAAGCTAACAAGATGCAAGGAGGGCGATGGACAGTGGAAGTATGTACCTCTTTGCTGACTTGTGTTCTCTGTCCTCTTCCAAGACAATTTCCTCCACCCTGCATTTGCCCTTGCCATGCAGCTGTTATTTTGCTCTTTGGAACGATTACAGTTATGCCAAGGGAACGATGTACTTTACTATGTCAGCATTTTTCCCCCGCTGTCCCTCCATATTCAGGATGTTTCATTCAGAAAACATTAACTGAGTTCCCCATCTGACTCCTGTTTGCTTTCATTCAGCCTCTGAGAGAAAACTCTTAAGTAGTTTGCGAGTTGGTGTGCTGAAAATAATAGCAAGAATTGCAACACAGCAAACTATTGATTGCGTTGTGTGAATCCGTTTTATCGTTATGAAGAAATCTATAGATATATTTCTTTCCTTGGGGTTGAGTGTCGGAGCTTTGTGTTATGGAGTTGCCTTTTAATACAAGAGGAGCGAGTCTTGCCCAGGCCTCGTATACAAGTCTAGAATATGCTGCTCTAAGCTACCAGGAGATTCACCACAGAGACCGGCTTACAGAGAGGCTTTATTTTCTGGTGCTATTGGCCCAGATAATTGCATTGTTATTCCAACCATGGCTGTCAGAGCTCAGAAGCATTGTTCAAGTGTCTTGCTGTTGTCAGAACATTCTGTCTGCTATCTGACGACCACACTAGGCCGGTTCATCCATTCAGAGGAAGGTTACTAAAATACACAGGATCTCCCGTGTTGGGAAAGCCCCTAACAACCCCACCTCCCATGGCTGTAAGCAACTGCCACTATGACTGTATTAGATAAGGAGGGAGTGGCAGGCAGTAAGCCAGCATGTAGTTCAACTTTCCTGAAAGACATGTTGTTGTCTTAGTCTCGGGACAACTGGTGATATCACACAAACACTGTACGTATAGTCACAGGCTGTATCTCACATTCATTCTCCGAAGTTCAAAGCTAAGCGGGTCATGGTTCAGATGAAAACATTTCAGTGTTTTTGTAGATGCTGTCTTCATTAACTATAATTAAGCATATTGATGCAAGTCAAGAACAAGACTTCCCTTTTCGCAAAGCCTCAATGAATGCATTTATATTTAACACTGTCTTATGTCTTTACTGCTTATTGCCAAGAATTCTGATAACAATGTCCCACGTCCTTGTATTTCATGGCATTCAGAATGAATCTAACAAATTCTTTCAAACCCAAAGGATTTTCTGCCTGAATTCTGCAAGCGGTCCTTTAGGAACACAAGTGCTGGCGTATGCTCAGACAAGTGATCACAGCCCAGCGAGACATATAGCCTGCATCCCTTCCCCTGCAGAGACAGAGGTTGAGATGTGGTGAAGCGGACTCAAGGAGGAGTTATCAAGTGTTAAGAAAATATTCATGGAAATAGAGCCGAGAGAACGAGAAGTCGGGATTCCAGGAAAGGCGCACTGTTATCTCCAAACATTTCTTTGCATTGTCTGGTTGTTTAACTAAGGCTGCTGGAGAGTTTTTCTGAAGAATCCGCCTGGTGGCATTCCTGTGGCTGTTGACGTCACAAGGTTTTGGCCTAGGCTTAGAATCACAATGAAGTAATAGCCATGTGTGTCATTTTGTGGAACAATCTATTGATTGCGGTTGAAGAAACAATGCTTTCCCTTGAAGGGAGGACTGCTCATGTTGTGGTTGATCATCTTGCACTTGTGGCTACAGTTTGGTGTTCTCTACTGTTACTTTCATGCTGGAAGCACTGCTGAAGAATGTCAGTGAGGTTTCACATGAGCTCATGGAAGGAAACTAATTTTTTTAATCCTAAAATTCACCAGCAAAGCTCTGCTGTTATATCAGCCTACTGGATTTATCAGAATAGAGCCTCAAATATTCTATCAGTGACCCCAAATTGCCAACGTGACTGGATAAACGATACAGTGACTTGTGTTTACTTGACACCCTGCATTAGATCACAAGAAATTTACATATTCTGTTTTGTAATTTGGTGCAGAACAAATCAGTGTTTCTATTTGTCAGCAATCGCCTGTTGTAGGGGATCGTCCCTGTCAGTTTCTTGTTAATGACAGACTTTGAAGAAGAACAAGTAGCAGGAACAACAGCCCCTTCCCCTTTGTGACAACAACAGTGAAACTAGACAGCAGCCTAGAGGTGACAAACTGATTGTCAAAGTGCACATTAAACGCACACAAGCACACCGCAGTGTCTCCATTTGGTTGGTTTGCGGAGGATCACACACATGTGGGCTAAAGGTCACTGAGGTTTTTCCTCTCTGTCTCACTCTCTCTTTCTTTCTGCCAGTAATTCTATTTTTTTTCCTCATTTTGCACACTTGCTTGTTTGGGTGGTTTTGAGGGTAGGGCAGGGCACAGCAGTGGTTAGTTTGACTGTGCTGATAGATGTCCGAAGTGACTGTGCCTAATTTTGGTCCACAGTGAAGTAATTTAGTTGTGGTTGCATCTTATCATGCATGGACAGGTAGGTTTAAAATGCGGTTGAGTAAACACTTATTAGTTAGGTGACTGTGGCAAGTTACGTCAAGTTGTGCGCTGATTTATGCGTGCAGTTATGGATGACCAAAATGATCTCCCACTGGAACACAATATCATCAAATTTCCCTAAAATAGAAATAAAAACCTTTGTTGGGTTCGGAAAACTTTCCTTAGTTAATTTGTTAATGAAAATGTAAAAACGCAGAGTAATATTCAGCTTCCCCCACTATCTTCTACTGTGTGTGCGAGGAAAACACTGGCCTTATCCACGGTAAAGCAGTAGGCTATTTACCTACATCTGAGCCAGTAGTAAGTTGTGTTTGTTGTCAGTTGGAACAACGTTATAACGGGAACTACTAGAAGCTTTTCTATTTATTTATTTTAGAGCAGGAAAGACGGGCGCATGTTTACACCATGATTCCTCTGGTTAACTCAAACAGAACAGAGATGCTGCCTTGTTGCAGTATGCTACCTGCTCACCCCCTGTAAGCCGTTCTGTTGCTGTGGTCAATCCTGACTCCTCGCAAGCCTTCCCCTGGGTTCCCTTTCCTTCCAATAGTGAGTCATTATCTCAGCAGAGAGGAGAGTAGAGGGGAGCGGGAATGGGAGGTTCATTCAGGGTTCAAGGCTCCCTCGCCTCATCCCCCTCGTTCTTTTCCCCACTGACAGCCCCCCCCACCCCCCACAAGCATGTGATCTGTCTCAACCCTAAAACCCAGCTTGTCTGTGTGGTTCTTTGGCTGCATTCACACTTGTGTCACATCAATGAAGTTTTTTTTTAGATCATAAATATTTGATTTTATGAGGTCTGTGCACTTGGCTTGAAGATTCTGCTATGCCTCTCTGCTGGTCTGCTGGTGTCAGTTCAGCTATATCTCTTTTGTTCAACACAATCTCACCATGCCAACTCTACCTGTAAGTTTTGATGCCAGTTTCCAGAATAGCCACGTTGAATGCATCATGTTTTAGAAAGAGTTTATCTTGCTCTTTTTGACACGCAATGGCTATTTATTATTGTTACTTGCCATGGTTTGTAGCAAACAAGCTAAATGGCCCTCAATTCTTCTTGTTTTCACCATCATCTGTCTACTTGAACAACAACAACTCAAAGTTACTCAAGAATCTAAGCCTTCATATGCAAATACAACACAAGACCAGCTTTCTGCATTTTTCATTCATAATCCAGAACTCCAAGTCTTTCAAACAGCTGGATTTTGCCCAGTGATACTTAGCTCTTTATTTTATATTTTTGAAGCTGAGTTTACTTATGACCTCTTTGTAGATATATTCAAACTCATTTAAAGCGTCAATTTAGGACGCATGTTATCCGAGGACTGAATGGAGCCAGGTGGCAGGCAGTGTGGAGGAAATACAGAGACAGAGTTGCGTGATCCACAAAGGAGACTTCATTAAAGATGGAACAAGCATGAAGAGCGTGTGTGCGTGCCGTGTCAAGCCATCCAGACTGGCCACACACCGTCCAGTGTAAATTTCATTATTTTGTAACCGCTACATTTCAGGATCCAACATTATGCTTTCTGTGCTACAGTAATGGAATATGTATTTGTTCAAGCCTCAGCTCCAGATTACACTGTCAGCGTGTGCAGTTAGTGTGCAAGTGGCTGTATGTGTAGATGTCTTATTGATTGTATGCCAGGCCAAGATGAGTTCTAAAAAGTCTGTCCAGAGAGCTCCATATGGAGCATTGATGTTGGAGAGTGCGGTCAAGAGGGAGAGAGACAGAGGGAAGGAAAATGAAGGGAGGGAGCCAGAGAGAGCCAGCCTTTTCTTTGGCTTTTCTGCCTCTGTCATTAAGCTCTCCCATGTCAAAGACAGATGGAGCTGGTGCCTTGTGTGTGCGTGAGTGTGTATGTATGTGTATGCAGGCACTTGCAAGTGCTGACTGATGTGACCCACCCAACTCTACCAGACTATGCACACACATACACACACCATCGTGCCCTGCCCTTGTTTCTGCCCCCAGTGGGGCGTCTCAGGGCAGCTACCAGACCTCTGCCATCTGCAGTCAGTCAGCCTTGAGGGACAGACAGCTCATCAGCAGTCCGTTAACTGAGTCAAGATGAGGAGCCGTTTCCCTCTCTTGTTTTTCATGCATCCACAGAGGCAACATTCAACCCTCTATTTTCAGGCTCTAAATACAGTTGATCCCATTATAAGGCAAGCTTTTTTTCTATACATGTATCTATGTGTATATACAGTGCATATATATATATATATATATGTATATATATGGACACAGAAACATGTCCAACTTCAAACATTTTTTCTGCCAGTGGAAATCAAGCATACAATTCTGGCAGTGTAATCACAAGTCGTGTCTATTTCTTATTAAGTATGATGGTGTTCGTGCTTGTTTGTTTTTCTCATCTTATCGTCCTTCATAGTTTTTTAGTCTGATCCATCTCCCTAATCTATCTTTCCCTGTTGTGGTCTTTTTTTTGTGGATACTCGTGGACATTACACAGAGATGTCGGCTCCCAGCTGCAGTCATTATTGGCATACACGGCGGCACATGCCAGACACCGATGCCACACTGAGAGTGAACGGAGGGATTCTCCATCTCGAGTCTCTCTGTTGTCTTAGTCATTGACTAGGACAAGTCTGATCTTTTTTTTTCCCAGTTTGTCTGTCTTGGCTTGACTAGTGCATGGTTGCCTCAGGATACGAGTTTCACTGCCCAGACTTGGATGCATCTGCAGCGACAGGTTTTTCTCAATGATTAAATAGGTGCCTGTAAGATGTGTGTGTAATACCCTCTCTTTAGGCCATACACAGACTGGCACAGTGCGGCAGAAAATGAGCGTGTGCCTTAAAAGAAAGGCCTGGTGTTTACGCTCGCTGTGTGTTGTTTAGTCAATGTAGTAACTCTCTCTTTCTCTTTGTCTCTGTTTCTCTCTGTCTCTCTTTCTTTGTCTCACTCTCTCCCTGCTGTTTGTGTCCCTGTCTACGTGTGTGTGAGGGAGACAGCAGAATGCAGGTATTTTTCAGTAAGCCGCCGACAGCAATGTAGCCAACAGTCTCAGATTTCCATATTTCTTTCACTTTGCCTGATGTTGCCTCCCTACACCCATCAGCACACACCACACACACACTCGGTGTGAGATATTATTACCAGCGCTGTCTCTGTCGTTATAGTTTTGAATACACATGCCACATTAATGAGTTTAATGTAACACAATCTCATCCTTTCCTAATTTTCCTCATAGTTTTGATTTGTGGCTTCCCAAAGTGTGGCTTGCGCATAGACTTTGGCCTTCAAAAAATCTTTGAAGAACCAGCTGGTAAGACTGGTAACATAGGTTAGAATGTCACTTGGCTCATTATGATCTGCTTGTGATATAACTCTTCCTTGGACATAATCAAACCGGGTATGATAAAACTTAATCTCCTTTCTTGATTGATAATTGAATTGAATCTGAACAGGAAGAAGAGAATTAGCGCCATGGAAATTAAACTTTATAATGTAAAAGTGCCGAATGTTTGACTATGGTTAAAGCAGGAGTTCACTAATGTGCTGTTGCTGACAAAGCAAGTGGCTTTGGACACCAATGGGAGCTGTGACTAAGTGTTGTCTTGATAATGATGCGTGCAGCCACTCCAAGGAGTTGTGATATCTGCTATCAGCCCTCAGGCAGGGAAACCAGACACCTTTTACAGGCCTAATCCCTCATCCCATCCCTCCATTCCTTTTCACACTGGTGTTTCTGTGCACTGCACTGCACTCTAACATTGGTGTCTGTGTAAAAGCGAACACACAATCAAATTTATTCAGAGTCTTACAGCTTCACATGTCCTGGCTCAATGTATTTCTCATCATGGCTTTAACTCCAACTTTCTCAATACTGGGAAAGCTAAGAAAGTGCTGATAACAAAGAATAATGCTGATCATCTTTGTATGGTAATATGATCTGTTTCAAGCTACACACACACACACACACACACACACACACACACCGCCTGGCAGTTGACCCCAGAGGTCACACCCCAACCCTTGACCTTGAGCATATGAATGATGACGTCTGAACTCTAGTGTGGGCCGTGCTGTTGTGCTTTGGTCCCCCGGGGAGTGCTAGTTGTGTGTGTGTGTGTGTGTGTGTGTGTGTGTTCGTGTGTGTTTGTGAGAATGAAATCAATACAAAGCATCCAACTGCTCATCCAAAGATGTCACCTACTAATCTTTTCAACCACCTTAACTAAAATTTTAATATGGGGCTGTCTAAGTTTCTAATTAGGTGTAACCACTTTGTATAATTTCTCTACTTTCTTCTTGATTTAATTTACTGACATTTGTTTCTCATATTATGTATTTTAATAGAATAGTGCCTCACTATTTTGGTATTTATGTACAGGTCAATGTTTTGAGCTAACCGTATAACTGAATGTATTTGAAAAGATTATGCACATACGTTTTGGGTGTGTGGTGAGGGCTGCTGCTGTTAAATCCTGTGTTGAATTATAGATCAGCTTGTCTGTGGTAGGCAGTTACGACGGGACCACTGCTACACCTCGATGTAGAAACGGATATCTGTCTTTACTTTGTGGAACTGTTCTGGCAGGGAGGTTTGAAACTTTCACTGCCTCTTTCCACCCCCAGCCTGAGCAAAATTAAATATGGGCTTGCTGCACCACGCCTCCTTGCCGGGAGGTGTGATGCATTTGTGAAATGTTGCTGCCAGAGATAGTACAAATGGCAGCATTATTAATGCTTTACATTATGCTTAACGAAGGCGGGACCCTTTGCTGACTCTGACCTATGATGTAGTACCGTCACCACAACTGCTGGTTATGTTTTCTTGTCTTGCTAGTGTGTGTGTGTATTTGCTGACTTGCTGTGTGTATTTTTTAAATACCCTGTTAAGGATGCAGTGAAGTTTATTCTGTATATGATTTTTTTTCTTCAGACCTCCGCGTCTTTTGATTAAAGGGCCTTCTCGAATGGCTTCAAACAAGAGTTGATGCATACCTATTAAAGACCACAAATAAACCACAAGCCCCATTGATTGAGTACAGACAGTAACATGAATTCTCCTGGGTATTGTCTTTATAGGCTCATAACAGTACTCCTGTCTGATCAAATTATTATTTTGTCCATATTATTCTTACATCTACAGTTGTCATTCAAGAAACACGTTGCACGTGTCACGTCTGGCACACAGCGCCGAGGAGATGTCAAATGTGTGTATTTTGGTCTCTACTGAGCCTTCGGTAGTCAATGTGTGTTTTTTCCTTGGCTGTGTTTGCGCTGTCAGTCACAGCTGTCAAGCACATCCCAGAAGGAACGGCAGGCTGGGTTCACACTCTCAATCAGCCCCCTGTGGCGAGTGCACGTGTTGACGTATCTATACGTGTGTTAGCACGGGGAGGTGGGTGGTCAATGATCTATTCATAGCAACTGACACCCTTGTCTGTCACCAGTACGTTGCACGTCTACACTGGCTGTCAAAGAAGGATGAGAGCACCCTGTTTGATGCTCGTTGGTCAGTGCACATGCGCACATGGATCTGACAGCCATCTGTATTGATCTGTTAAGATAAGGTAAAAGTTTATCCATCCCACAGGAAACTGGTTTACAGATCTTAATTTTGGTTATCTCACCAAAATTTATCTGTGGATAAACTTGGTGTTTGAGGTCTTTTACTGAAATTGAACAGAAGAACAATGATAAGGAGATGTGAGGTGTTGACCATGAGCCTCTGCAGTTTGTCAAGCGTCCTTCTTTCTGATACACTTGCCAAGGAATTTAGTTCCACACTCTGAACTGATCCAGCTTTCCTGATCAATCTGTCCCATTGGCATCAGCTCTCTTCATCACTCTGCCCCAGCTCACAACAGCAAAGAGATCCCACTGGCCACCTCCAACTGATGGAACATCTGCAGCATTTTTCTGCAGACGTTGAATGACCCCAGCCTAATCTGGAAGCACAGTTGGTTCTGTTCCTACCTGTACACCATCTGTGTTCTTTGCCAAGGCCGGTTTATTGTCCAGGGGTACTCCAGTACAGTACAGGCGTACCGTCCAACTGCACAGCTCTACAAAGTTGTTGGTTAACAATGCACTGCTTATGTCATTTGCCTTTTCCTTTATATATACACTAAACTCAGCTTACATTCATTTGGTATCCTGCAGTGGTCATGACAGAATGAATTGACAATAAAATATAAAAATTAGCACATTACCAAAAGAACATAGAGACATTTAGAACCAAAGGCAGACAGTAGCTGAGCGTATGAAACAGAGATAACAGGGTAAATTACTGCTTGACTTTGGGAGGCAATGTTTGAGTTTAATTAAGTCTCAGCAGGTACATGTGAGAGATTTACTTTAAGCCACAAAAGCAAAGCTGTAGAAACACATCGATCTGATATAAATAACGGTTAGCCCACGAGTCTGATTGACCATTTTTGTTGCAGATTCTAGGCTGAGCCGTTTTAAGCAGCACGACTGACAGAGAAAAGCAAGACTGGAAGCATTAGGGATCTGAAAAAGAAAAAGTTTGTTAGGTTTTTCCCATTGCTAAGACATCTCATTGTCCAGTACCAGCTGTGGCACAGTGTGTGTGTGTGTTTTCTGTAAAAGAGGCCCGAGGGGGGCTCAGTGCAGAGTTTCAGAGTTCAGACTGGTATCTGTTGTTCGTTGGAGGTGTTGGGTTTTAATGAGCTTCCACCAAAATATGCTGCCGTGTCACCCCCTGGCTGCTCTGGGTCAGTAATTGAAGCTTCAGTTTGTTGTCAGTCACCATACTGTACATGTGTGTGTTTTCACTCAAGAGCATTAACATTAATAGCTAGAAATTATGAGATACATTTTCACATTTTGATTCATTTGGGGTATTGGAAACCTGGCGGAATAATTGGATATGAATTTTCCTAATAATTGTAGAACCGGTCTGTATGTAAGTTCCCGCGTACTTCCAAGAATATTAAAGGGATTTTGTTTTTCCTTCACAATATTGTTCTTGGCAGGATGGAAAAGCTTTTATCAGTTTTCCCATGGTTCATTCACTTCCATTCAACTCAGACATAAGGCACACAAAGCAATTCAGTCGGCGAATGTGATCCGTTCCTGCAAATGAGAAGCTGACAATCATGGTTTGCAGTGTTGCATCACAGTAAGAATATTGGGTTCTAAACGATGAAGGATGTTCTGTTCACTGCCCTGCATTAATGCGTGCCTTCAGGAACAGTGAGAGGAGACGTGACAGGAGTGGGTGCATTGCTTCCACTTTCTGCCTCTCTGATTTCTGCGTCCAGAACTTGGAGCCAATAGCCTCGGCTTTCTGCGGTTATGTTAGGACCCTCATCCTGTCAGTCACAATGCACTCAAGCCAACAGACAAACCAAAGAAAGCTGCTGCTGCCAACCACAGCCATAGTAACAGTAAATGGAAAATACTCTAAATGTTTATTTTCGCATGAATATGTCTTTTATAATGCTAGCACTTGCGCAGTGATAAATCCATGGGTGAGCATGGTCTCAGAGGGCTTGTTCGTGATGTCTAGTTTTGAGAAACTATTGCACGACCCATTGTGTTGGTTATTTCCTTCATCTGTCCGATTAGATAATTTTGTCACGAGAAAATGTAGGGATTCTGTATGAAATAAGGTGGTAATAAATGCTGACAGCAAATGGAACACATAAAATAGGATTACCGAATTATATTTCCATTAAAGGTGGCGGAGTCAAATTTAATGCTCTAGTTGTGAAACCAGGATTTTTCTCACCTCGCGTGTTATGGTGTTGCTACGAACTGCCTCAGCTTTTATTACCTCAGCCCATCTGCCACTTTGCACTTTTAGAAACATCTTGATTTGGCACATTGAAAACTTTTTCTGATCTTACTACAGTACTAAATCACACGTCATTAAGTGTCTTATCATTCAGGACAACTTTACACCCAGGTGCCAGTGTTTTTGATTCGCTGGCACAGCATCAGCACCACACAGATGCGTTTATGGTGTTCAGGGGCCAAGAGTGACATCACTCTCACTTCCAGTGGAAAGCCCAGTGTCAGGACATCCTCTTACTACTCACGGTCTAAATGGAACTGCTCGTCCACATTTAATACCAGTTCACTGACCTTGGCACACTTGGCCTTTAGTAGCCATGCCAGAGTAAGCTACCAGAGAGTTGGCTTCGTAGTATAATGAGCAAATCAGCTTTTTAATAAGGTTTTGCCAAAGTTTAAAAGTCTGGTTACATGGTTCATGCACAGGGGAAAGTATGGGAAATTAATTTGATAATAAGTAGCTTTTGGAAAGCGTAAGGATCTAGCAGATCATTGCAGAAGACTGTTTTTGCCCAGACAAGACCATTTGTTTTCTCAGCAGCCAAGTGGTGTATATGCACGTGTCCAGTTGCTTGTCTTTGAAAGTACATGCATGTTTTTCAATTGCTGTTGAGAATATTGCATTGTCTCCATAGAATTCCAGATTTCTGCTGCAAATGACATGGTGATTAATATGTTTGTGTATCTCTCCCCCAATTTACCATGTGCTGAAGACACGTGAAAACACAGGATTTGGTTTTTTTTATAAAGTGAACTGGGATATTTTTAACTGATAAGGCCTGACAAATATGAGTCAGGCTAGTTGCAGTCAGAAAACTCTTAAAACTAGTGCCTCAGGTAGTTTTTGTTTATTAAAAAGGTGTGTGGTGTGTTACATGGTGGCAAAGAACGAAAATACCTGAAGCTATGACAGTTGACTTGTTATCACTTGCATGCAGTGACCTCATGCCCACAGAACATTGAATTTACCAAACAGACCTATTTGTGTTTGCTCTGTCTGTTCTGTTCCTTTACTTTTTGACCTATTGGGGGGCCTGTGTGTGTGTATGTTTAGATTTGTACTGAAATACCCCTCTGACTGCAAATGTTAGTCTCTGTAGTGAGTCTTTTCCCATTGCTTCATTGCTTGTCGATGTTATTCGCCTGCACACTCTCATCCCCATTGTATCGAGCGGAATCAGTGATAGTAAGCAGGAGGTGAGGAGGAGAAGGAAGGAAGGAGGGATAACGGATGGGGCGCAAGCCAGACAGAAGTCCTGTTCTTACAGAGCTTCCTCTTCCTCTTTTGGTCCCTGGCGTGCTCTCTGTCTGTCTGTCCATTTGTTTGTTCTTTCGTCTGTGGTCTGCCATCCAAAAAGTGTTTTTATTCCCCACAAACATTTCAAGAATTTTACACTTACCTTTGTTTCGGGACGTTGTTGTACACCTCAGGCTTTGAGTCATATTGACATTGGGTGATTGCTGCCGGTGCAACAGTTACCGTGCTTCATGTTGTGTTTGCAACTCTACCTTTTGTGGTTTCCTGTGTTAGCTGTGCTTATCTTGTTGGGTGTTCTCTATGTGTCAATGTGTTGAAGTGAGTTCATGGTGTGATGGGAAATGCGGACGGTGGTTTTTCACAGAACTCTTAAACCAAACTCTCACATTTGACTCTCCATCAATTTACAGTCAAATCTATGCTCGCAGTGTGGTCTATCCTCCGTCAGATTACAGAGATTTTGGTCAACATGCATGCTAAAAACATGCAAAAACACAGCGTTAGGTGTCAAATGTTTGTAATGAATTTCATTTGATTGTTGCTGCGCTTTTCCGCACTTTCTGTGAATCTCTTTCCACCTCTTGCCTTGCCGTTAATCTCACACACTTTGCCCACGATGTCTCTTCCTCCATCGCTCCCAGTTTTGCAGCGGCGGGGGCTTGGGTTTCAGGGAGGAGAGAGAGAGGGGAGCTGTCTGGAATCCATTAGCCATTTGAGGCATCAGTGTTTCAGTGTGGGAACCTTATTGATTGCTTTTCTCCATAATTATTCCACCTTTACTTCCTCCCTCTGGCTCTGGCACCAATCACATTCTCAGTGTCTTTTGTTTCTCCCACCTTATCTCCCCTTTGCCTCCGCCCATTGCTTTTGCACTGAGATCCTTCATTTGTTTGTCACTGTGTCTACTCACTGAAACCAAACTAACTGACACACAGTCATGTTTGACAGCGTCCAACATCCATTGACATAAATGTGTCGGTATGCAAAACTATACCACAATTAAAACAACACTCTCCCTCTCTCACACACACACACACACACACCTCCTCCATGTGCTAACTACGGGCCACGAGTCGAGTTTTACCGAGCGCATTAATGGACAGATGTGATGAAAGAGAGCCTGTGGGGAGAAGGAGGGAGGCCATTGATTTTTCTATTTCACCCGTCTTTTCTGTACTCTCTTCTTTGCTGACACAGGATTTTATAAGCATCTGTTGGCAAGTTTTAAACTTGAGAAAATAATATAACCAATGTCTTGTTCATCAGTTTTACAGCATTTCTTTATTTTTGGTCATGCAGATTGTGCTGTGTTTTTTTGTCTGTTACCGCTGAGTAGATAAAATATTCTTGTCCTGACCACACTGATTGTAGCATGTGTCAGGTTGTGATTATTAGTGTTCATTTTGGTATACGTAGTGTTGTTTGTGCTGCACGACAGCTATGCCTGAGAAGTCAGCGGTGACTCATTCAGTTTAATGAGCGTGATCGTCATCATAATCTGCCAGCAGTTTAAATTTTCCAGCAAAAGAGCTGCAGAGTCTTAGGTCAGAATGGTTGCCAAGGGATAAGGTATATGATACTGTCATTAGGCTTGACTGTATTATGATTAGCCCAGTGGAGGAAATAATCTATTTTTATGGGGCAATTTTTGCCCTCACTGACTGAAATCTGGGGGCATTTTGGGTGCACTTTGAGACCCAAAAATAACAGTTTATCGTATCAGAGTAATAACTCATTGATCTCAAGGTCAGGAGGATTACAAATTCAGCAGCCTGGGCTCGGGGCCCTCTTTTTAGAAGTCATAGGAAGCTTCGTAGAGACTTATGCTAGAAATGTAAATGAGCAATTTTATTATTACTCTGATATGTTGGAAAAATTGTCTTCGTTGAGTAAGAGCAACGTCCACTGTTCATCCAGACTTTTATTTGTCAGTATATCTGAAACTACTACAGCACATCATGTCTGACAGTAGTGAAGTATGTACTTGTCGGTTTTTCTTCTGTAATAGGTTTAATCCTAAACGACAACACAGGACCCTGACTGTTGATATGAACCATGTTTTGATGTACCACCGGTGGGAATTAGCTTGAATAAAGTTCAGTGTGCACTTGCTCTATCCCGCAGCCAAGATAACACAAACTTACACCAATGCATCTCCTTTGTCACCTTTTTTTAACATACTGCCACCACAAGCTGTCAAGGTGACAGCATGTGTGTGTATGTGAAGCATTGTGTGAGATGATGTTTACTCTATGATTGATAGCTGATGTTTTCTTGTCACTTTGTGTGTTTGCAGGAAGTTCGGGGAGCGCCCTCAGCCACTGCGCCTAACAAGGTGAGTGTGCACAACATACCGTCACCATAGCAGCATTGAAGCATAGACATCTCTCTCACAGTTTAGGCTCAGTGTGGTATAACACTGAGTTACACTGACACTGAGGTTGTGAATTGATTTGCACCAAACAATACCATGAGTTGACGACTGGTGAGCTAGACTGGTGAAACTAGAGTTTCATATTTACTACTCATGTTTGCATGATATGCAAACATCTGAGCAGATGCATGCATTCGGCAGGAAAAAAAACCGTTGAAGCCATTCACACTTGAGACCTGATTTTCTTCACAAATGTCCTAAGTGCTAGAAGGGCGGCTAACCAGTCTAAAAGCTAAATGCTTCAGAATGTTCTCAACAGATTGGATGAGGATTGGGACTCTTTCAAAGCTTTAATCCTCTTCTATAGACTCAAGACATGCTTAATACAGTTCAAAGTACTTCATCGACTACACTTTTAAACTTGCCAGAATATTTTCCAGACCTCTACACTGTGTGTGACAGGTGCAAACAGACCCTAGCCACCATTTGCCACATGCTTTGGTCCTGGCCCAAATTAGTCCCTTTCTGGCCCTCCTTTCTTACCACAATTTCTAAGACCCACTGCATTAATATTTAATTGCCATTTCTGGTATATTTCCCACCCCAGAGGATTGCAGTCTCCCTGCTCCCATTCCGAAGGTGATTGCCTTTCTGTCTTTATTAGCGAGACGTCTGATTTTGTTTGAATTGCACAATTATTGGATCACAGATTTTCTGCAGAATATAAAGTTGGAAAATTAGCTGCACTCTCGGTGGCTCCACTATCAAATTTAATAAAACCTCGGGATCAGGTTTGGAACTATGAACTCACGCATCTATAGGTGATCTGTCTTGTCTCATGTTTTTCTTTTTTGTATTGTTCATCTTGACCATGGATCTTTTTTGTAGTCCTGGTCTTTAGTGATCTTTATTTTTAAATATACATATTTCATGTATGATCAACATGTTACATATGTGTTTATGGACAATTTAAATGTAATCTGTGTTCTACAGTACACACTGTCTCGTGCATATTGTGGACAAAGCTCTGAAAGTTTTTGATTATTGTTTTCCCTCTTTTGTTTGTGCCAAATCATCTCTAGCAAATTTTGGCCGAACATACAAAGTTGATGGATATTGCGGCTTGGCTCCGGTGGCTTGTGTGTGTCTATGTGCGTGTGTGCAGTTTTTGCTTGTTGGGGTTTCTTTTTGTCATAGGGAAGGGGCGCTACTTTGCTCGTATGTCTGTGTGTGCATGTGTTTGTCCTTGCGCGTGGCGCTCAGCGGGGAAAATAAGGGGTTGCGCATTGCCTGGAACAGCGGAGCATGGTTTTGGAAAAAGGGGCCCCAGCACCTTTTGATGTGTCCCCCACTTCATTCATGTGCTGCCAGTCCGCTGGCTTGCACCGGCCCCTCCATTTGTCTGTTGGTTCTGATGGCTCCAAATATGACAGACACAGAACACTCTACCCAGCAGCCGAGAGGCACAGAACAAAACTCCTTCAGTGCGTGTATGGCTTTGTATCTCAGTGTCATGGCGTTTTGTTCTTTGTTTGTCTCTGTGTATTTGCCTGTGTCCTCATGTCTCAACGTTGACTCAGACTCACTTGTCCTCTGTCCTGTAGGAACAGCCCTGTGATTTTCTGTCAGGCAGCAGCAGAGACAGCTAAAATAGCACATAGTCCTGCGGGGGCTTTTAAGGGCAGCTAAAGCTCTGGGTCCTGCAGGGCCGCCCTGTCAGGAAGGCTGCTCAACTGGAAATACATGACACATAGACACGCAAACAAGTGCACTTGCACACAAGACACGTAACACACATGCAGATATGTACACATCTACACGCAAACACATAAACACACAGGCTGGATGAGCCGCCTCTGTTCGAGGAGCCGTCCCTTCGGCAGCTTATTCTCTCTCCCGAGCAACAGAGGAAGAGTGAGCTCTGCAGAATCCATTGCCTGATGTGGAAGAGCTCCACAGACTGATTGTTTTTACCTTCTTATCTTCTTCTGTGTCAAAATCTCCTCAAGTCTCGCTGAAAGAAAACCCTGCAGTCCATTTGTTCGGTCCCCCAAATGGATGCATTCTAACGCACATTTTCAATTTGGATGCTTTAGTCAGATAACCTATACACACTCTCACCACACATAATGGGAAAACACTTTTTCATACCATTTGTAGTTGTTAACATATCATAACCTCTACGTGCATTATTATTTTTTTGTTAAAGTCTCATTGTTGTAGGCCAACTCCTCCAACAATGTTTACAGGCTCACAGGGACCTTAAGGAGGTTGGAGATCAAACAGCACTGAGCAGGCACTTGTGTTTAGGCCTCTTCTCCTGGTCCACAAATGGAGGCTGCATTTAAAAGGAGGCAGAGCAGAATGAAGTGGCTGTTTGTGTGTTATGTTGAATAACTCGCACGGACAGTGACTGAACTGACAAGATGACTCTATTAGTGTGCCTGTTGCTAACACGGTCCCGAGCTCGGGGATGACTTCAACAGGTAGCAGTATTCCAGTTGGTGTTGTAAACAACAACACACACTTTACTGACTGGCTGACACAAAGCATATGCAGCAGGCTGTCAGTGAGTTGACCCAAGCTCTGCACTTCAGACGTGTGTCATCTCCCTTTTGTAATGCATAGTAAAGCAAACTTATTTAAGTCTGATCATCTTAATTCACCTATTTTGTTGTGAATGTGTGTATTAGTGTGTGTGTGTGTGTGTGTGTCTGTCTGTCAGTCTGTCTCCTGATGGACCGCTCTGCTGCTGAAAATGCTATGGCAGATGTACAGGACAGATTCTTTGGGGTGGCCTAGGTGGTAAGGTGATCATCTAGTGATCGAAGGGTCGCCGGTTCGATCCTCGGCTCCTCGATGTCGAAGGTCCCTGAGCAAGACCTTGACCCCAAATTGCTCCCAACAAGGAATTGGGCCTTGCATGGTTACCTCGGCTGTTGGTGTGTGAATGGGTGAATGTAGAATGTGAGGCAAACATTGTAAAAAATGCTTTGGATAAAAGCGCTATAGAAATATAGTCCATTTACAGATTATTGTCAGTTCAGTTGCAATTCTGCAGCCTGGCTTAACCGTGACCAGGGGTGTCACAACAACACATTTTTACTTAGGATTTTTTATCACTATTATTATCATTGTAAGAACTATTGAATTGTGTCATGAAAATGGTATTTTAGTGCTAAAATAGTATTATTTATTATTATTATTGTCACGATCTTGGCGTGTACAAGAGCAGCGCTGGCCCGGTGCCAAATGCGGTTGGGAAGCGGATCGTGCTAGTTTTGAATCTAACTCCCTACATTCTTATTGAATGCATTTTTCATTATTATTAGGAAAAATACTAATCAAAAGTGTGTTGTAATACATTTTAAAGCAAATGAAACTGTTTTTTAAAAACAATTTTTTTAAACATTTTTACCATTTTTAACCACGGTCATATAAACATATAACCTACAGGTTGTATGTTTGACACCCCTGACATAGACCATGGACCCTATAAGGCCCCCTCGCCCCTCCTCTCTCACACACACACACACACACACACACACTCACACACACACGAGTGATGCCCCATATTGCTTGTTGTTGAATGTGTGTGTTCCTTTCGTGAAATTTGTCTGGTTTGTTTTTTGAGACTTGTCAACAGACTCTCTTGTCCTCTGTTGTTTGGTCTTTATCTCTGCATGTCTCTGCGTGTCAATCAGTAACAGCAGGTGCCAATGTGGACTCCCCCTTCCCCATTTTGTATCACAATTCAGTTTTTCACTCAGGGTAACCTTCTTCAATTATATAAATCTTATGAATTATCTATGATGTGTACACTGCTAATCGAAAAATTGAGCACATGCTCACCAAACGAGAAAGCACCAGGATTCACCAACATGCATGTTTGCATATGCTGTAGCAGCAATAGGATCTTATGAGAGTGCGAGACAATCCAAGAGGTTTCCAGGAGAATAAAGTCAAGTAAAAACATGTTTTCATAGACTTTGCCATCATTTTTATTGGATATTCAGGTCATTTGATATTTAACTCTGTTGTCAATGCTGATTTATTTAATTTTTTTAACAAAATATTAGGACAATCAACATAAGCAGGTTTGAAGCAAATCCATGGTTAAACCCACACATTTAAATGACTTATTCGGAATGGATCCAAAATTGAATGCACCTTCGTTCATTGTTAATCAGCATGCTGTCACTAAGCACTGCAGCAGATAGTAATCATTTACACAATTCCCTGATAAGTGGTGTAGATACTGGTTAAACTAGTTTAAAACCAGTTTGATCACTTGTATGTTTCCTTAATGTGTGTCGTGAAAAGTTGTAAATAGACTAATTGCCTGTAGGGTTAGGCGATGAGTCTACTACAGTGTGCGGGTGAGTAAATGTTATGATAATCAAGAGGCAGAATTAGAAATGTACAACCCAACACTTAATTTACTCAGTTTCTATTTGACTGATCTATGAACATGAATGCACAATATCCAAAATATCAGCTGATACTAGATATCAACTCCATCCTAATAATGAGAAAGCCCCTGGTATATTTTTTTTTTCTCTTTGACTTGCTATTACTTTTACTGTTTTCTGTCCCCCACATTGTGGCACTAGCTTGCTGCTTGAAGTCTTTCTCATTCTACAACCCTGTGTTGTTCAGTCAACATATAGTATCACCAATATGTTACGCATGCGCTGAGAATTACCCCCAACTCCCCACCAAGCGCTACATATTCACTCTAAGTTTACCGCAGCAGCCACTTAACTCAGATATCATGGCCACCATCTGCAACACTGATAACAGACGAGTGTCATCCATTTAGGCCTGTAGATGAAGTATGTTTTAGCTTTTGATGTATTGTCAGTTTTCATACTGCATGTGAATGTGGTTTTTGTGTGAATGTCTCTTTCAGTTAAGTGTGAAATGGCCACAGCACATGAATCACTTCCTGTGACAAATCTGATGAAAATAAGTCTGCATTATAGAATTGCGCTAATATTTATCTTCCTGTTTGTATTCTTCACATTTCTAAATCCTGTGCGGTGCATGTACTGTATGCGCTCTATGTTTGCATGTTTTTTTGTTACAGACGGGTGGACTGTGCTGGTTGACGTCTCTGTCACTGCTTCAAAACGTCTCAGAGACCCCGTCTCTTTCTGTTTCTAGCGTGTGTCTGTGCTTGAGACTATCTAAGAGCGTGTTAATAATTCATATAACCTTTTAATATCACATTTTAGTCTGCATACCTGATCACAATTTTCAAATCAGTGTGTTAATGCAGTTACATTGCGCCACAACCTCTCGTCCTAAGCAATTTTCTTTTTGTACGTACACACATGGGCGGGGCAGCTTTCTTTGGCTTTGATGCCCTGTCATGGCTTGTTCTCATAAAGGTGTTCTAAAATCATTTGGATGAATTTTTGTGTGCATCGCTCATCTCCTGTCCCTACTCTCTGCTCTTGTTGACCTTTGGATAGTTCATAGCTACTTACTTAATGTGGCTATGAAGCCTAAGTGTTGGGAGGACCTGTGACATTAGAAAACCCTCAGCAGGGATTTCAGTTTATTGATGCTACATTTGTAACTAATAACCATTTAAACGTTTGAACTCTGCATTTATTAGGACGGCATATTTTGTGTTTTATTTCAATTTTCAGGTTTTCACTCTGTTGTGTACGCTGTTACTCCTTCACTCCAACCTAAAATTATCTTGGGCTTGTGCATCATTTCAACATATCCCCCCACAATTCAGCTTGACACATTTGGCTTCTCTGCAGACTTTGATGTCTGGACCTTAATAGACAGGTCAACGGGTTTGAACAATGCTTGGATGTTGTTTGTCAAGACCCATTCATGTATTTATTTTAGTTTCATTAGATTCGTGCCATGTGTAAGCTATGATGTTATCTACTCATATGATTTTAGTGGCCCGTGACGTGACTATCAACCCCCAAATAAACATTAATAACTGTGATTAAACATTAATTTTATGATGAACAACTTGTGACAAATTGTATCTCCACCTGTTTGGTGAAAACTGTTTTTGTCGCTAGTAACAACTGATGATTTTGTAGCTTTAATTCATATCAATGGCTGTTCGGAGGCGGGTGTCCTGTACACTGTACCATTGAAATGTTCTGCCTGCTGTCATTGTATGCCTAAATGTTGGTTATTACTGGCTGTCACTTAATGTAAATAAAGACACTATTGACGCATCAGCATGCAACAACATCTAGATTTAATCTAAGTTGGTCTCATGTTTTAGTTTGACAAATGGGCTTTACTAGGATATGATTTAGTCACGCAAATATACAGGCAAAGTGATAATTATAATATTTCCCAGTCCCCAAATCCCTCTTAGCCTTCCTCCTCTCTCCCCACTGTGAGAGGCCCCTCGCGTTTCCATAACAAAGGCCTCTAAACGGAGTGTGTGCAGCCCTCTATTGCGTGGCAAAGTACAAATGTGTGTGTGTGTGTGTGTGTGATTGGGTAACCCTCAGAGCATACCCTGTGTCAGGTGTGTGTCTTTATGGATAAATCATGGCAGGGTGGGTTATGTGCATGCATGTGATACATCTTAATCGTGCATCTGGCGTGATCTTTGATCCTCCGTGGTCCAGCCCCACATAAACTCGACTACTCTTCAAAATATTGAAATTATTCTGGTCCTCTGGTTTGTTTGTGTAAGGGAATGAAGTGAAGGATGATGGGCGGTTTGGGATTAGTTGACAGAAGTAATTGGAGCACGAACCTTGCAACATTTTGACACAAGATGAGGATTCTTTGGCTGTGAGCTCAGCGCTTTTGTTTTTGTTTTCATTTCCCTTCTCCCTTGTCACCCTCTCTCTCTCTGTCTTTGTCTCTCTTTCTCTCCCCTTCTCCCACATGTTTCTTTCCTTTGCTCCTCACTGTCCCATTGAGTCGGTCATTATTGGTTCAATCCGCCCCCCTCAAATGGAGCCAGCTGGGGGAGAGCAAAGCTTTTTGGCCAGCAGTCCATGCAAGCGCTGAGGTGTTCCAGAGGTCATGTACAAGTGTGTGTCTGAGTGTGTATTTCTCAGTATGTTCTCAGTCCATACTTCACACTTATGCCTGTGTATTTTCCCTTCAGCTGCACCAAAGCAGTGCCTTCTAAAACTTGGTCGATGAACCTCAGTGACTCCCCCACCCCCACCCTACCTTCCGGTGCCACCAACAAGGCTCACGGCTTCTTTAGCTCCAGCTTTAAGTTCTAATTCACCCGATATGTCTCCACCTCTATCATAGGATCACGCAACACTCTATTAATCAACTTTTTTCTCTCTCTCCCCCCCCCCTTCTTTCTCTCTGCTCTCTCTGTTCCCATTTTGTCCACCTTGCAGAGAAGCAATGAGGAATTACCTGAAGGAGCGAGGCGACCAGACTGTCATGATCCTGCATGCAAAAGTTGCACAGAAATCCTACGGCAATGAGAAAAGGTGGGTGGAACTCTAGACAACAACATCTCCCTGTTATTATCCCATTATCAGGGTTCCCAGAGGCCCTGATAATCCAACAACACCACGCTGAACAAGAATCCAAGTATGACAGGAAGAAGGAGGGAATGAAAAAGAAACATTCCTGCATGCCTCCCCGTGCTGTGGGAATCTTGGCCGTCTGGCCTTTCATGTCCTCAAAGGTCAGGAGAGAAAATGAGGGTCTGGCTTTTAGGGCTGCAATGAATAGTTGACATTATCGACAGTTATTTTCACTGTCGAATCGTTATCTGAACTCAGAGGGATTAAGAATATGAAAACTGATGGGATGCACGGCACATTTTAACCAGATGAGCGCTGCAGCCGTAGAGGCTGGGACAGAACTGAAGAAAAACAAACAGCTGAGCTGAGTTGCTTTATTCTTACTGTCAATGTGGTCTGCTGACTAATCAGGCTGTGTTTTAACCCTAAGCCACACCTAGACAAGACAATACAGGTTATTGAAACATAGATGGATTGATGGGTCGTTTGCTCATGCTAGCATTAGCATTAGTTAGCTAATTTGAATTGCTTATGATGGCACAACATGCCACCGTGCTAACTAGATAAAAATGGCAAGATGACCAACACAACCAAAACGACAACAGAAGAGTTTATTTGTAACCATTATGACCAAAAGTGTAAAACCTGCAAAAGTAATTCATACTAAAATAACTCAACTCTCAACCCTCTTGTATTGTAGTATTTTCTTCTCCTCGTCTTCACAATTGCTCATATGGCGGGTCAAATTATTTTTTA
>OMNV01010577.1:10362-24874 GCA_900303265.1 Brotula barbata | reverse complement strand
AACCAGCTCCGCCCCTACACGGCTAAATGTCCCGCTTATTGAAGACTTCTGGCCAAAATTCTGACAGTGACGGACACAGACGGCACATTCCAAGATCCCGAGCCAGGGGACGGAGCGGGGGCTCAGCTGGCTCATCTGGAGCCGCACCATAAATCAGCAGAACAAATTTCACAGAGAGCGCCGTCATCGCCTCGCACGGCAGCAGAGAGCAAAATGGAACAGCATCAGTATGCATTGGATCGGATCAGAACGCTGATCAGGCCTGGACTCACACACACACACACACACACACAGACACACACAGCTGCAATCACACACACACGGTCTATCACAGAACACGCCCGGTGACAGGTACGGACTGGACCACAAGGCAGAGGGGCCCCCACACAACAGGGGCCCCGGGCCCTTACGATTATTTCGGGAACAATTTGATGCCTCAGCGATCTCTAATTTCCTCCACCATTAGATTAAATGAAGTTATTTATTTCTCTTCATTTTAAATGTCACTGAATTTACAAATGTAAGACGTTCGTTACACTCGGCGCTCCAAACAGGCCTATGAGTCGACTAAACTCTTTTTTCAATGTTTTAGACGGAAGATCTAATCGATTACGGTTGATTTTAACTTTCCAGATCCGTTCAGTTGAATTTGCAGCTTCACACAATCGATGCATCACGGTGCAGCTTTACATCCCCGACCCCCCGGGAGCTATCAGTCTGCTTTATATGACTGTGAGAGTCCTTTTTGTTGTCCTTAAAGACTGTGAAAGACTTTTCAAGATAAACGAGTATGAATATGAATAAAGATCAAAATCTGAGGATCCTTGATTTTCACGTGGCGCCAGAAACGGGAAGAAATTAAACTTTTAAAATTGTAAGAAGCTGCAATTTATTGACATATTTATTAGCATGAGGCGCACTTTTGGGTGATTACGGTAATCCCACAGCTGGCGAGTGAGTTTGCAGATGTGTCCTTGAATAAGTCTCCTTATGAGCCGAACGTACGGCGGTAAAGTTTGCTTTACGTCAGCCAGATGTTGGATCCTTTTAATCACCATTTTTATTCATTTTAACAAGAATACAGACAGTTAGGGACCGTGGTTAAAGTGCAGGAGACCTAAACATTTTTAGGCATGACATTACATACTACACGGAAAAATGCTACAGGAAAATAAATATAGATAATTAATACTATTATTCAATGTCATAAATAGATAATTTTTTTACTTGGGGCCCAATGAGACCACAGCAGGACCAACATAATCTGGTTATATGAGAACGCTGATCACCAATCTGAGCCTTAATTCTGAATATAATTTTGACATAAATCTCAGATTAATATAAATAACAGAAAGAATCTGTTAAAGCACCACTGGACTCATCCTCTTAAACACCGGACTGTTATTTCAGATTATGGTGAGATTACACCAAATATCTTCCTTATTTTACAAATGTATAATGGAATTTAGAGTTTAAATCTTGACTTCTCTAGATGAAGACGTTATAATGACTTTTCTCCGTGATGTACCCAATTATCAATATGTAATGTGTGTGAAAATGCACGTTAAATGCGTGTAAAGTCCTTTAAATGAGATTTAAGTCCTTTAAATGATCTTTAAGTCCTTTAAATGAGCTTTAAGTCCTTTAAATGAGCCTTAAGTCCTTTAAATGAGCCTTAAGTCCACCCTCCGAGGAGCAGCTCATCGTTTGTCGGTGTTTACGGACGGATGTTTGTCACTTTCCCGTGGTTGGACGCGCGTCCCGCTCCGTGACGCGCCGCTCCGTGCGCCACGGTCCCGCCGTGCCGGGTTCCAAAACTTACCGCTCATGTTGGCGTTCTGCTCGCAGGAGAACCAGATTCCGGTGTGAAACTTCCTCATCATGTACTTGTCCTCCCCGGTCTCCCAGATGTACTGCACCAGGCGCGTATCGTTGACGTTGGAGCTGTTGAACCTGATGCAGAACGACTGCTTGGCGGTCACCGGGCCGCTGCAGAACGGCTTCACCACTTTCCGCGTCCCTTCGCACCAGTAGCTGGTGGTGAGCGCGGAAACGGCCAGGAACAGGGCGACGAAGTTCAAGGTGAGCGCCAGGGACGCTCTCCGCCGCCGGCCGATGCCCATCGCGGCGACCGGAACAGTTGAGGACGCGCGATTTAATCCTCCCGCCCCGTGTCTCACCGTAGTCTGCGAGTTCTCCTCCTCAAATCCCCATAATCCCGTTATTCCCGTTAAAATCCGCCGCTAAGTGTGGTGGCGCGTCTCGCCTCTACCGCGAACCTCCTGCATCTGCGCCCTCTGCGCGGCTCACTCTCATTTTGTAGGCTGCCCCCTCCACACACACACACACACACACACACACACACGTACGCACACGCCCACGCACACACCCACCCCCACACACACTTCTCCTTCCAGCGGAGGAAGGAGGACAGGGGCGCTCCAGGTGTGGGACCTCTGTGGGTCCTGGTTGGGATGGGGATAGGGGTCCTACTTTGCGCACACACATTCACACACAAAATACGAAAACAACAACAACGACAACAACAACAACCTCACCTCACTCCTCATACACACATTTACCCCACACACACACACACACTGGAAAATTAATTAATCATTTAGTACGATTAAGGGCAAAACATCCACTTTAAAACTTAATGAATGATTTAATTATTGTACTAATGGTTGATTAAAAATCAAATGTTACTTGATTAGTTCTTACATAATTACTGGTATTAATTCATGAAATATTCATCATTATTTTATGAACACAGACCATTGATACTTTGGATCAATTTGCCTTTTCAAATTAGTAACCAATTAATAATCACGTATACTCCCAGTATACACAGTTACTGTTTATGATGAAACTTTCACATTTCATCATTTCTTTTAAAACGTTGTACACATTGTTATTGTTATTGTTATTGTTATTGTTATTGTTATTGTAGCATCTACAAACTGCTTCTTAATCTTCAAACTTTGTCTTCGCTTATCCTGCTTGTTACTGTTTCCTCTTCGTTCCTTCAGATTTAGATTAAGGTCGTTATAATCGTTTATTCGATGATTTATCAGAGTGGATCTTCATCGGTCGGTTTATCTCCACTCCCACTGTGATTCTGGGCCAAACCTCACCGTATGAATGCACCCCGTGGAGGTCAGTGAAGACGCCGGAACAAAGGGGCCCTACGTTGTCCTCCGTTCTCCTTCTGTTAAAGCGTAAACAGGCGTCGGTGTAAACTGGGAGCCTTTCCTGCATTCACGCGTGATTTATTTGTGAGTGCGAGGCGACGGCGGCCTGCGACCTGTAACAGATCCCTCACGAAAATAGTAAAAAGCTGCTGACAGCGGGACTTTATCGCTCTCCAAACAGACACATTCCACCTCCGTGTAATTGCTCCCCCGGTGGATTCCTCCGCTGGTGTCGGGTCAGGGTGGGCAGAGCAGCTTTCAATCAGGAAGTGACAGAAATCCATAAAGACTTTGAAACTGGAGGATTGTGGGAGAAGCTGCTGAAATGTTGCCTTCCCATCATGAATATCTCTGTCTGTTTGGGATGATGTGTGTGTGTGTGTGTGTGTGTGTGTGTGTTGAGGGATGTCAGCTCACTGTGATGTCCATCAGTAATTTACATGCTGTGTGTGTGGAGGAGTGAGTGAGTGTGTGTGTGTGTGTGTGTGAGAGAGAGAGAGAAGGAGGCTGTCGAGGAACTACGACTGTTCGTCTCGTGAGATTAAAAATCATCCTCCTCTCCTTCACGCCTCACCCTCCTCCTGACCTACACATCACCATTAAACACACACACACACACACACACACACACACCCATTCACAGGGGAGACACACAGTCGTTATATCTTTTCTATAGAGGACACGATGCAACTGGGCCACATACAGAGACTCACAAATCTCTATTTCAGTGACAGCTCCGCCTCCAAAGTGCTGCCATTGGCCGATGGAAACATTCTCACTTCCTGCTCCACATGCTAACGACAGAAACATAAAAACAGTCAATGTTTTTTTATAAAGGAACAAGAACACTTCTAGATTTGTTTTCAGACAAACTCAGTGGAAATACCCAACGTTAGCTGGCGAGCTAGTGCCAGTGCTCGCCAGTGTTAGCGTTAGCTCGGCAGCTAACGCGAGTGAATGACGCGGCGAGGATGGAGGATTGGAGAGAGAAACACCGAGGTGAGCAGATTGTAATTGATTTACGCTCTCGGAAACACTGAGGTGCCTGTTTAATTAATGTAGCCTTCCTTTGGCTTTGACCTTTGACCGTCCTGTGGTAGGCGGTCTTTGTCCCTCTTTTCTACCTTTTTCTCGGCATCCTGCGATCCCCGGTTGTCCCGTCGGAGAGCCCTTTGGAGGTGAGGTAAAGTCCTCACGGTGGGAATTAAACGGCGATGTGATTTCCACTTCGTTTGCTCGCTGACGTCCTGAGTGCGGCGTGTCAGAGCAGCAGCTTCAGGATCGAAGCGTGATCACCATAATTAATATCAGTGATGTATGCTCTGTCTCTGTCTCCAGGGCACCTTTGGGAGAGCCTGTGAGTGTGTGTGAGTGTGTGTGTGTGCGTGTGCTTATGACTCCACGGGGCCGAGGAGAATCAATAGTGTGTTTGAGTGTCCCGAGTGCCAGGATTTGACACTCGTCTTTGGGCCTGTTATCCTGAGCCTGTAGCCGATGGACAAATGTCCCATCCTGCCACTCGGTCACCTTCAGCTCGATCTATACATGGCCCGGGGTTACCGTGGAGGAGGGTGGACTCTTCTTAATGTCTCACCGAGGGGACCCGGCTCGCTCTCTGTCCAAGGCCGGGGAGGAGGGTCTCCAAGGACGAGCAGCGCCGTAGTCTCGCGTCACATCTGATGACCTTGCTGAGGACAGATAAAAGATGGGAAGCCTCATCGGCACCGCCTGCGTTTATGAACAGCAAAGGACGAGCAGCGGAGGTAAAGAGATAAATGTCGGCACATGCCGGGGAGACCTTTGAGGCTTTATGAGGTCCACGCGTGTTTCATTTGAGAGTCATTGTTCGACTCATCGCTCCGCTCCGTTTCCTTTAGTTGTTGGTTCGGAGCGTTTCCATGAAATGTTGGTGAAAAGAATGAGATCTTATTAAAGTCAAATGTTAGATTGATACGCTCCGGGAGTACAAACAAATATATTGGTTTTTCCACGAGTCCAGAATTCTGTAGCCAATAGGAGAGAAGTGGGCGGAACCTTCTGGGAGGTGCACAAAAGCCCGGAATACTCCAAAGTATATTTATTTTTTTGGGTTGTTTGGTTTATGAAGCCTGAACTTACAACTATTGAGAACCAATGAATAAACGGATAACGAGTGAATCCCCCCCATCTGAGCCCGACATCATCTCTTTTCAAACTCGCAACATTAAGATCAGAAGTATTCACGGAACAGCTTTCCACAGACGAGCAAATATTCCCAAATCTGTTCCCGTTCCTTCAAAATCAGATTGAATCCAAAGTGAATGATGTCACAGTTCGCCGGTCTGATAACAGAGTCGAGTGATGAATGGTGAAGTACGGGCTGCTGTCGTGATATTTCGTCCATTTTGTCATCGTCTTCTGTTTCTGTAATGTCAAAATCACACATAATACTTTTTTCACTGTTACCTCAAATTAGACAAAGAATCCTGATCAGTACCTTCACTTTTTTTTTACTCACTTTACTATGCGTAAAGTATATTTAACAGCTGATATTTGATTACTTCGATTAACGTGGAAGGCTCTCTTTGTTAGCCGGACTCCTCCACCCATCTGGACTCCAACTGGGTTTCTTAATGTTGTGACATCTTTGAATTGCATTCTTCATATTTTAGTCTATTTCTTCAACGGAAACACACCAGAGGGGGGGAAAACATCATGCATATTTATCCAAGCGTACACTCTCAACGGAGCTGGATGAAGATTTGTATGAGGAATATTAAATGCGTGCTTGGACAGGGATAACAAATTGGACTGAAATATGCAATAATGACTCCGGCGAAGCTCAGATGAGGCTTATCAGAGACGCTGTGTTTAATATTTACAGACACGCACGATGTGTATTATTGTCGTTTCTTTCTTCTCAGGGACATACAGAGTAAGAATATGAATGAGGGTCAGCGTGGAAGTCTGTAGTGTTTGGGCTCGTCCAGCCTTGGTGGAGGTTTGAGCTCTAACCGGGGACCTTCGTCATCAGAGCTTTGTCCCCTTTTCCAGAGACTCTTGAGCTCACGCTCAGAGGTCGGTACGATCGCACGGCGGCTTTATTCTCCAAGAGCGTCTGGCGGAGGTCCAGGCGGGTCCTGGGGCTTGAACCTGTGCCCTTAGTTCAGGTGATCTTGACGGCAGCGATGCTTTTTCAGGAGGTGGAATGAACTTAGAGTGGCTCTAATATGTCGTCGAAAGCATCGCGTCCCTCATCGGCTGATTTTTTTTGCATATATTCTGATTTGTTTTGATGAGTTTCAATAACGATAGAGTCGTCGTGAATGGAGTCGTGATTGATGGCTGCTGCATTTTTGTCCAGCTGTCGGAGAGGATCATTTGGGTAAGGATGTGCGTGTCCACGCGGCTGTAAATCACCTGCAGCTTTATTAGGCTGATTACATTTTCCATATATTATTCACTTATCTGCGTGGCGGCTGTGATCCGTGTGTAAGAGACACGTCCGTCCCTCTGTCTCCCTGCGATTCAAAGTGTCTCCGCACACACGGCGATAGGTCTGTGAGTGTGTGTTTGTGAGTTCTGGTAACAGTGGAGACAGGTCATCAACGCCCGTCCTTTGTCCTCCCTCCTCCTCTCTCTGCCATTTCTCTCGCTCTGTCCCCGTCTTTGTCTCGCTCTCCTTCTTTGTCGATTCCCGTCACTCTCGCCGTCGGGCAGACTGCGACAGATGCGGCGAGCCGACGGATCTTTTGCACCCCTCACGCAATGTCATTGGCGTAGCCACGCCCTCGTCACCGCGAATCCCCATATATTCACGTGTGTCCATCCGTCCACGTGTGTGTAAACATACACGCTGAACAGAGTCAACAAAAAATGCAGGGTCAGGCTGTGGTGTCATCATTATTCCAGTTCTTGTCCCTCTCCTGTCCCGCAGGCCTTTTGTTATTCAAACTGTGTGTCCACGTCCGACTGATGTGAGCTCCGTACCCCGGGCCGTGTTACAGAAATTCATCATATTCGAGACGTACGTCTGAACTCCATCACTGACTGAAGCTGGAGCTTTTAGGAGATATTTGGCAGTAAGCTAACGGGTGTGTTGGTCATGTGATCCAGTCGGGACGCTTCTGTAACCACACACCACCATCCAGGGAGCACAGAGCATATCTAAGGGTTACAGTTACTTATTTAATACAAATATGTGAACCATTGTATTAGAAAGTGACCTTTTACACCAAATGTATCATGTAGCGTCACCAAAATATGATCTATTATTAACTATGAAGATAATGATGGAGTAAGATGAGTTTAAACTAAAACTAAATCCAGGATAATTTCAGTATAATGAGAGTGTTAGCAGCAGCATGTGTTTGTTCAAGTTACATTATGTAACTGCTGCCAGGCAGTCAGAGCTGCTAGAACATCTTCCTCCCCTGGACCCAGCGGAGTACCCAACAAGGTCTACAAACAGTGCCCAAGGCTCCTTAGATCTTAAAGGTGAGAGGAAAGGTCGCTGCTCAGAGGAGGCATGCGGAGGATGTCCGGGTTTCCAAAAGAAGAGCATTCAAGCAGCATGAGGCAGTTTGGTACCATCTCACTGCCCAGCGATGGAGGGAGGATTCTTCTTCAAGATTGTGTCCCAGAGTTCCTTTTGCATCACGGATTCATTCGAGCAGAGGAGATCTTCAGCTCTCTGGCTGGATCTCACCAACGCCTCCATTCTCCAATCAACACAAGCTCATCAAATCAGTACTGACATGACATCATGGTCCAGGGATGATCCAAAACCTCATCCTGGACTATTACAGCAATTTCAGGCTGAGAGTTTCCTCAGGACCACTAACATCATCTTGGCATTGGATGGAGAAGAGCATAATCACCCACCAGTTCCACCTCATCCTAGGTATGTTCTGGATTCCAACAGAGTGACAGACAGGTCAGTCAACAACAGTCTGGGCAAGGTCTTCGATAGTTCCCTGAGGGACCAAGCCACATTCCAACCAACTCAGAGTGAATTAAGATCCTGGCTCTCCGCAAGCTACAAATCGGGACTCCCACATGGAACAAACTGGAAGCTGCCCAGGTGGCCTCACTGTGGCTGTGAATCTGAACGGGAGCAGGGCGCCACGTGGACACGGGTCAGGGACTGATCACCCCCGGTGGGATAGACTGGGCGAGGGTGTCTGATGATTAAAAGACCCAACTCAAGCTGCGGGCCAAAGATGGATCAAAGTTAAAACTCTTTTACATACAGCATACAAATAAAAGTGTCTGAATATAAATCATGCATCTTGATTATAAATTGTTACACATGAATATGGAACTGATGCACGTGTATGTTAATGTATGTGGCAGAATAAACAACACATCCTGGTTCAGACCATAAAATACTTTTTTTTCCACATCCGTACGTATGCGTTCATTTTTCCTGTCTCCAATTTTGATGTTTTCATTTTTCTGCGTTTCCCACTCTGACCTGCATGTTTCATCAACCTGCTGCCTCAATTATCTGGTATCTGTGCATAAATAACCTCCTGTGCCCTTCTCTCTCTCTCTCTCTCTCTCTCTCCGTCACACACACACACTCCCCGGTCACAGTAGACCTCTGTCTCCATGGTGTAGATGAGGACACGGCTCATCTCGTCCCCTCCACCTTTTCCCTCCTCCACACGATCCGCTGGTTGACCACTGCTGCCGAGGTCGTCCCCTCGTCGTCCCTCGCCTCCCGTCCCTCGCGCCTCATCACTTCCACGCTCCTCGCCGCTGATAATGTCCGCTCACGCGGGATGGTTATGAGCTCCCGTAATGACTGGCGGCTCTGATGCCCCTCGTTTTGAGAGAAATGGATGTTTACTTTCAAGGTTGATGGCGTTCGTCTTCAGGGAAGGCCGGTTCGTCCCTGTAGAAGCTGCCGGGTCAGTATGTGTGTGTGTGTGTGTGTGTGTGTGTGTGTTAATGCAACATATCTGTCCCCATTGTATATAAGTGTGTGTGTAAGTCCCATGAGTGGCGTCCTGTCAGTTTGTCTTCCTGATAACGATGCTCACTCTTCCTCCCTGACACCTGAGCGCTTCGCTGACTCGTTCGATGTCTGATGTCATTTTCCTCCACGCCAGTTTGCAGGAATCATTACTCCAATTTAACACTCCTCATTAACTGAACCCCTCGCACGCCATGTTTACTGACACATCTCATTCTGCTCTATGTTCCAGGAGGTAGACTGAACCTGATTCACCTCGTGTCTCTTGACCAGCTCATGACTTTTGCTGACAGAACTCATTTTTTTCCATCTCTGGAAATAATACACCGAGGTAGATTTGAAACAAATATGGCACCCATGCTGAGATCGTGACGGGCAAAGCAGCAGTACGAAGCAGAAAGGACCCGAATCATAGATTTAAAAAGAAATTGTAGATGAGTTTGTTGAATGTCTTGTAAGAACTCATTCACGTACGTCCGATGCTAAACGAGGAGCTGTTAGCATCCACAGTCCGCCAAGCAGGGACCGTTCCAGATTATCATCCTGTTCGCGTAGTCGAAGGCACACACACAGACAGGGGTACAACGCAGACCGGATAGAGGGCAACGTGGGACTCAAACCGACTGTTGCCTCGTAGCAGTGCAAACTACTGGTTGTTTGCCTTCTGGTCTCTTTCGGGTCCTTCTGACAGAATTCCGTTGGGGTTCCGAAAACTGTGTGTCGGCCCTTGAATTCATCCGACGGCGTTTGAGTTGAGATTCCATCTGTTGTTCTGGGTGTGTTGCTGTGTTGGATCTGGACAGTTCTTGCAGTCCGTGTAGGGATATGGTTCAGACCGGTTTGAAGCTCTTTGTGGGTTGCGGACGAACTCCACCGTTCTCGTGTTCTGTCTGTTGTTCCCCTGATGGTTCGCCCGCCCCTGCAGCACGTGCAGGTATCACCACGTGTGCACCGTACAACACGCGCAGACTGTTTAATACAATCCCAGACACTTTCACAAAGATCCTGTGGACTCCCTGGCCTAGTTTCCAAGGAACTGATTTTGCGGTGATGGATTCTCATCCCCTCGCCTTCCTTCATCTGTTGTTTTGGGGAGGTTAAAGGGAGTCTCAGGTGGTGGGGCGCACTCAACAATTACACAGCAGATAGGACCGAAACAGCAAAGGACAGTCGGAGGAGTGGGAGGAAGACAATCAGACCCAGAGCAGAACAGACAATGGACAGAATATTACCCAGGAGCCGGGCCAGAACGATGGAGGGGGGGGGACAGGATGTAAACGTGATCCGGATTTTGTTGTTTTTGTTGTTTTCTGAATATCTGATTGGCATCTTAATGTAAATGACAGTGGAGTTATTGGGGGTCAAATGTCAGACAGCCTAATGAACGGTTGTGTCACGCGCGATTAGAGCGGCACAGCTGATGAGTCACATTAGGGGAGGGCCAACTTTTACGACGCGGCCGCTCGATGCTTCCGAACTGAAGGACGACGTAACGAAATGTGATTCCATTAGGAGCAATAATGAAGGAGACGATCCCTCCATAAGGAGACCATCATCCGTTCATCACGTCTCTCCACGGAGAGAGAGATAAAATATTATCTCAGGCTTCAAACTTAGAGGAGAGAGGAACAAAATGATGGTCATGTGACACTATAACATGCTCGCACGTCTGCAATAAAACCACAGAATAACGTTATAGAATTACTTTTATACAGTTTTGGCGGTGCATATTGCGATGTACGTAACGTTCATCGGTCTCGGGGGCTCGTCAGGTTTGTCAGCGTAGACGCTACCATCACTGTTAAACTAGCTAACGAGCTTCCTGTCCCGGGCGATTCGTTAAATTACACGAGTTACAGTGCGTACAGTAAATATCTCCTGGATCGAGGTGCTAATTTATGCACTGCGTGGCAGCAGCCCTGACAGGCGCCCTGGGGGCCCCCAGGAGCACGGCTGACAGGGAGCACGGGTGCTGTTGAAAAGCTCTCACAGTGTGGCGTTCTGAAAAGATCGAGAAATAAAATCAAATTAGAGACGGTGTGAGACGGTGGATATTTGAGGGAGCCAACAAGCTGCCGTGAATAGGAATCCAAATTTAACAAAGTGTTTGGTGACATTTTCCCCCAAAAAAACCATAAAAGACACTCGTAGCTCTCCGCTCTCCTTTCCATCACCGTCCCTCATTTACAGAGATGATCCTGTCCAAAGGAGGTCACAGACGCTGTCTTACCGCGAGGGTGTTCAACCTATGTTGTCCAATGGACCCCCTTCCTGCGGCCCTCTGATGTGGGGGGTGCGGTCAGGGGCGGAGATTCGAACCCTGGAAATTGTACAAATAAAATCTAAACATTTCTGCCACTACTATGGCATCATTCAATTGCCACGGACCACTCGGGGGACACGGACCACAGGTTGAGTCTTATTGAGATACCATATTCATCTCACTTAAGTGTATTTTTCCCGTATCTCTCCGTCTGTCTTCTCTGGATTTCAGCGTTTGCAGACTTTTAATATTTCCTGACGTCCTTTAGGACGATCGGTGCGTTAACGTGTCCATTTAGAACCCAAACTGTCCGGCTAATGTCAGCCTGGACTTCTTCTTTTAGCCAGACTAACCTGATTAAGGTCTTAGTCAGACTGGTATCGGACCGCTGCTGTGCACATAAACAAAGCTAATGAATAAAAAGGACCAAAGCACAGTGGTGGATCGGGCCTTGGTGGTTTTATAGGAGCCGTACGTCATCTCTGTGTCATCCGTCTCATCGTCCTCGTGCATTACATGAGATATGAGCCAATAAGGGAGCTGCTCAAGGTCAACATGCTTTTAGTTATGGTTCACTTAAACACGGGCCCGGTGCGGAGACGGCCCGGGGACGGCCCCGACAATCCCACTGCTGCTTGGTGCTCTGCTGATTCAATTAGAGCGAGCCGGCTGCAGTTTCCCTCTGGGGGGGAAGAAGTTGATGAAAATAACGAATTCTCTAAGTGGATTGAAATTGCAAATTTCCACAAACAGTTTTCTCTTTGAGAGCGGAGCACTTGGCTCGGTGGTGTGATTGTTTTGTTGGGCTTTCGCTGCGATTCGATCAGTCTCGGAGGACATTAGAGGCTGTCTGATAAATGTGGATCTGTTTGGAGGTAGTTTATCCCCTCCTAATGGTTTACAGAGACGTTGGTATGAGGTTTTGGGACGAAGGAGATATTTGTAAAGCATGAGCTTGTTTTAGACGTACAGTTACACTCTCACACACTGCAGTACAGGACAATGTACCTTCGCATACATGTTATACCTTCTTAATTACCACATGGAGGCAGTATTCTTAATAAACCTGTTCCAAAGGAGAGATTCTGACTTGGAGCTTCCTAACTGTCAAATTAGTGCCACCAAAGCAACAAATCGGTGGTAGTTGCATGTTTCTAGGCTTATTGTTTATTGTATATCAATGACATGCATGTGACCCCTGCCAATCGTGTTTTAAATCAACATGTCAGATCAATATATGGATCTGAGGTAAACTGGTGCTGTTAATAATGCACCAAGATACACAGTTTTACAAAAACGCTCCTGTTTCCTGATCCAGATACCAAATTAATCATGTGCTGTGCATCTAATTATAAACAAAAAACAAATCAATAGACGTAATTAATTATATTTTTGATCTAATTTAGAAAAATGTTTATATTATATCGATAGTCTTTTATATTGCTCTGCTTTATTTTCATTGTATTTACAGTGGTGTGAAAAAGTGTTTGCCCCCTTCCTGGTTTCCTGGTTTCTTATTTTTTTGCATGTTTTGTCACACTCAAATGTTTCAGATCATCAAACACATTTAAATATAACACAAGTAAACACAAAATGCAGTTTTTAAATGTAGGTTTTTATTATTAAGCCCTGTGTGAAACAGTGATTGCCCCCCTTAAACCCTAATAATTGGTCGGTCCTCCCTTAGCAGCAACAACTGCAATCAAGCGTTTGTGATAACTGGTAATGAGTCTTTTACAGCTGTGGAGGAATGTTGGCGACTCATCTTTGCAGAATTGTTGTAATTCAGCCACATTGGAGGGTTTTGGAGCATGAAGTGTCTTTTTAAGGTTTACTTCACTTTGTCAGGCAGGTCCTATTGAAGTGATCTCTTGATTGAGGACAGGTGAGGAGACATTGAACTGATGGGATGAACCAAAGTTAATTTATGTTTTATCAGGGGGGCAAACACTTTTTCACACAGGGGCCGTGTAGGTTTGGATTTTTTTTCCCCTCAAGAATAAAAACCTTCATTTAAAAACTGCATTTTGTGTTTACTTGTGTTATCTTTGTCTAATATTTAAATTAGTTTGATGATCTGAAACATTTACGTGTGACAAACATGCAAAAAAATAAGAAATCAAGAAATCAGGAAGGGGGCAAACACTGTTTCACACCACTGTACATAATGTTACAGCGCCACCCGGTGGACAGCGTAGGTTGTGAACCTGAAAGTCCCATTAATCATGAAACGCTCCTGCGGCCTAAAGCTCTGTGATGTTGTTTCAGATCTTGTTTGATTTCCAAGCGATCCTTCTCATTAACCCCGTAAACTCTGAGGCCATCTTCATGACATTCACAGAGGTTACCAAGTTTAACAAAGATACCAAATATATCAGGAAGCACTGTGGGGAAATATGAACAAATTTTAATCTGCATAAATTATAATAAATCATAATCTGTATTAAATGAAACAACACATCTGGAATTAAGTAGAATTTTAAATGCAGCAGCTCAACAAGTTTATTGTGATGGATCCATAAATCTAGATGTTTTTTTAAACAGCATACTCATTTAATAATGGGTTACCAAAGTGAAAAGATGCATTAATTATATCCTTAAATGACCCTGAGTTGTGTTCTCAACCACAATTGATTTACCATTTTAATTAGTAATTAAACATCCTAACTTCAAAGTACATTGACTGAGACGTATTTACCACAACGTCTCCTAAACGTTTCATGGAGTCTGAAGCCTGAAAGACACGTGAACGTCAGACACGCTGTCCCAGGTACAGTACTTCCTGCGTCAGGTCTGAACACACCTGTCCTTGTCCTTATTGGACGTCCTTATTTATGTGACATCACAGTAACAAAGATCTGAGCATGGCACCTATGAGCTACAAGCTATCCTCAAGGCTATGGCAGCATCGATACCCGAACGAGTTGCCGTGGAGACAGGTTTTCCCTGCAGGCAGTTTGAATTTCAAACAGGACGATAAATCACAGGTGACAGAGATCACACAGCTTTTACGTCCACCTCTCCGTGTATACAGCATGGTTTTAGTGTTACGCTGTATTTCTTGTGTGTTTATGTCTATGGTAACGTCCCCCCCCC
>OMNV01010573.1:41298-54255 GCA_900303265.1 Brotula barbata | reverse complement strand
GATCGTACTCACGGTCTCAAGTATGGAAAGAATTCGGTCGGTATTTCCTGTAGATCCTTTGGTGGTTAGTACAGTTGGCTCACAGCCTGAAAGTCATGGTGGGTTGGAGTCCCTGGCTGAACCTGGTCCTTTCTGGGTGGGTTTCCTCCCACCTCTGAAGACCTGCTGGTGAATTGGAATATCTAAAATCACCCATAGGTGTGAATGGGAGTGCGGTGGAGCTGTCTGTATCTTTCTGTCAGCGCTGCGACTTTCTTGATTTCTTGTTGGTCCTTCACAATAAAAGCCTTCCAGTGGCAATATTTTAATGTGAACAGTTTGAGTAACACTCCCGTCTGATAGCAGGACAAAGACTAGACCAGAAGACCGTCTGCTAAATCAAACTAAGAACAGGAAGATCAAACCAGCAACTTCAGGCAAAGATTATAAAGAGCCGTTTTTGTGACAGAATTCCATTTTTCATGTATCAGTATCCTGTGTGAACTTCCTGCTGCCCGGTGCGTCAGCTGTCATTTCAGTCTTTGATGGGGTGATCATCCTGTCTTAAGTAATCCAGATTGATGAACCATATTTTGATTCATTTAGGTGTCATCCAAGTTTGAATATTCTTATGAAATCTTCGTCAGTTAGTCCGTCGTCATCATCTGAGGGTATACTGTAACACATGGAGTAACTCGTCTTTTAATTTTGATAAATTAACTTTAATAAATGGATGTACAGTCTAGCACCTTTATTTTTTTCAGAAGATTGAATAGCTTCTGTACGTAGCTAACTAATCCAGCATGATGCTAACCTGACCGACGTCCTGCCGGTGTCAGGGGGCGTGTCTACCTGGAGCTGACCGTGGAGATCCTATCAGGAGGGATGGGCACGGAGACCAAGCTCAGCCAGCTGCCCAAACCCAGGGACGCCAAGGCCGGAAAGTCAGGAGGAAAGGACGGAAAGACTCCTGCAGGAGGCACGGCAGGAGCAGGGCAGGGTGGGGCAGAGGACGACAAGGGGAAGACAGTGGCCCCAGAAGTCCTCCCTGTGGAGCCTCCAGCTGAGGTGAGACAGGGCAGGGATGAAAACTCCTTCCTGGTTTTGCTGAGTGGACCCAAAGATGAAGAGATGAGTTACTGTCTGTCTGTGTGTCTGTGTGTGTGTGTGTGTGTGTGTCCAGGCGAATACAGACCACCATGAGTCCTTTCTCCTTTTTGGCACCGTGTTTGAAGCCTCCATGATCGACCGCAAAATTGGAGACAAGCCGATTAACTTTGAGTTTTCCGTGGGTGAGTAGGCACACATTTTGTTATGGTTAGACAGCTGTAGGTCACGGGTTCAAGGGTCAGCCCACAGGTCACCGTTCAGCTCCTCCTCTCTCTCTGATGGGTGCTGATTTGGGGCCTGATTCTGAGTTGAGATATGCGTGCGGTTAAAAATTTGCTCCTCCATATATGACTTAGTTACAAGTAAAAATTACCCAATAGAAACCTGAGTACGTCATTTATCTGCTGATGTAACTGTTACTGAAGTACTCGAGTATTTATTTTAATAATAACCATTGACTTCAATGGTCCCACTCAAGTCTTCAGCTCAGATTTGGGCCCTTACACAACAATGTAAGTTGCCTCTTGTGTTCTGGCAGTTGTTTATTTGCCACCCCACACACACACACACACACACACACACACACACACACACACACACACTTCTCCATATTCATTCATATGAATGCTGGAATGCTGAGAGCCTCCACCTACAAACTGCCTCTTGAATATGAAACAGCGTGTAAAGAGGACGCTTCCTGTCCATTTTCTCTTCTCTTCCCTTTGTATTGGTGAAGTGCTGTCCTTAACACTGGATGATGTCATTTACTGTAGACTGTGTCCTCAAGCAGCAGGAAACACAACTTTTGGTAAAATGGTGGAAATCTTGTGTACAATTGCACATTAGTCCATTTCCTGGACTAATGAGATTAAAAGGAAATCTTCCACACACAATTCCAACAAACACACACGGCCTACAGCAACAATGGACGCCAGTGTGGAGAAAACACTCCAACACACACATAATAACCTGTTTTATGGTCTCCCAGCGTGGAGGGCGGACAGCTCCATGTTAGGGGACGATACATGACGTAGGACATGACAACGACCTGACAAATACGACCGCACGAACGTGACTGTTGGTGGTGAGCTTACCGGAGCGTTCCAATCAGGCGGGGGAGCAGACACCATTAGCCGAAGGACCCGAGGGCTGGGGGCTGATGGGATTTGAAGTGTTTGGGATTACATCACCCAAGGGAACGTCTGACTGTTGCTGTGACTGTGATGAAGTTTTTTGGACTTTTTTTGTGTTGATGCTCTTATGCCTTTTTAATCTTCTTTTGTTTAAGTGTTGCTTATTATTTGTGCGTTTTAAACCACCATCACAGCATCACAACCACAGAGCTGATTCCGTTTTTCCATCACCTCTTGGGGATTATTACGAACATGAAATCTCGGGCGGTCTACTGTCAGGTGATGATGATGATTATGATGATGATGATGATGATGATTGTCACAGTAGCAATTCTTGGTGCTGGCCAGAAAATAAACTGTAACATCCACCGGTGAATATGTGCGGCATTGATCTCATTAGAAACGGTCTGAGTTTGACCTGGGCCCCACTCTCCTCCTGCTTTTAGGGTCACTGTGTGGCCAATAACGGGAGCTCCTCTGCTTCTGCTGCACCTTATCCATCCCTGATGAGTTGTGGCAATTTGGCACACAACAATTTGGCCTGTAACTTTGGGAGAATCAAGCAGCCTAACTGCCTTCACCTCCAAGAAAACCCAAAGCATTATGGGACGTATTAAATGTCTGAATGGCCTGCTGGGGACTTGGTGTTTTTTTTTTTCACTCAAATGGTTCCTTTCAGTCTGTAGCTCTGCCTCTGAGTGTCTGAGAGGTGTGTTTTGTTGGGATTGGTCGTTGGAAGGATGCCGCACCTGAAGACAGATTGCCATCAGCCCCCAGTGTACAAATACAGCAGGAAACTGACTGATTGTCTCCTTTCTTTCCTGTTTTGCCACCTCTCTGCTGCCCCATTTTTCAGTTTTTGCAGCCTTTTTTTAGTGGTTTATTTTCAGTAGCACTGTTCTACTATTGTAAAAAATCCGCTCAGTAGGGATAATCTGCCGGGGATTTTCAAAAATCTTCATTCTCCTCTTTTTGTCCTGATGTTGAGTTTGCTATAGTTCTCTCTGCATCCCGTTTAGTTGGACGATCCCATGGGCTTTTTTTTGTTATTGTTGCCTGGTCCACACCCAAGTCTATTCCAGCCTAATAATCTAATTAGCCCATTTTTAAATACTAAATAATCTGTAAAACAGTTGCTCGGCTGCGTGTAATTGTGTTGTGTTTTCCCTCATTTCCCTCCGCGACATAGTCAGGGGATATAATCTTACATTTATTGTAATTGCACAAACTCAATAAAATTCATACCATAGCGTCCATCGCTCCAAATAGTGAAAGCCACAGCGTGCTTCATGGGACGGGGGAGCAGGTGGAAACCCTGTTCCCTGCTGCCTTAAGGATGCGTTAGTGCCAGATTAGTGCCTTGTTGAAGGGCAATGGCAGGACCATAAATTTAACTCGTTTTGATGGGGGAGAACCCGGAGCAGCTGGAGGAGAGGCACACAGACAGAGGGAGAACATGCAGACTTGACAATGACTCTCAATAGGAAGCAGCACTAACAACACTGAGAGAGGCAGCAGCAGCATTTACTGAGGGACTTGACAAAAATCTCTGCTATGGATCCAGTAATGATGAAACTCTGTCAGACGAGGTGACAGCTCCTCTTGACTGAGCCTGGTACTCTAACTATTCACCAGGCAGAGGAAAACTGCTCCGGACTCATTCCACATTCAGCACAGGAGAGCAGCGGTAAGCGAGGTGTGTTTTGGCATGGATGGAAGCGTGTGGGCGGCCGGAGCACACCGAGCCACCTTACTGCTGCTGACACCGAGAGCATACGAGGGCTCGTGTTCTAAAATACAAAAGCGTTCAGTCAGGGCTACAAAAAAGAAGAAGTGAGAGTGAAGAATTGTTTGATAACAGAGCTACTTTTTGTAGCAAGCGATCCAACTTTATCCAGTTTATTGTGCTGATCTGTGCTGCCATCAAATACACTTTTTTTGGGTTTGTTCCATAAAAACAGAACTCTCCCCCCGTTTATCCTATCATGGTAGTCACAGCAAGGACTTTGACTGCGGTGCTGAGGAGACAGACAGATAAAAAAAAGAAAGAAATGTCGGATGATGATGATGATGGAACTTGATGAACAGTTTGACTTAATGTCATTTGTCTCCCCTTGATACATGCAGCAGGCACACACACACACACACACACACATGCAGGCTGCCTCCTCAGCCTTGAGTGTCTTCTTAGATGCAGAAGCACTGCCTGTGTTGGTTATTTATCAGGATGTGGCTGAATCATCGATCCACTCCATGCAAAGTGGTGTTTCATTCACCTACAATACTCGCAATCAAGCCATTACCAGCTGACCTTTGATTACACATCACACAGTCGGGACGGACTCATTAGCATCTCCGCCTTTGTTTCAGACGGGAGACGTGAAAAATAAAAAGAGAAGAGAAGAGGAGAGGATGGATGAAAGAGGCGGTGAGGAAAGAAAGAAAGAGAGAAAGGAAGGAAGGAAGGAAGACAGAAAGAAAGACAGAAAAGAAAGAGAGAGAGAAAGAAGGGGAGAGAGAGAGTAAGAAAGACAGACAGACAGAAAAGAGAGAAAGAAAGATACAGAAGAGAGAAAGAAAGACAGACAAACAGACAGACAGATGAAAGAAAGAAAGGAAGAATGAAAGAAAGAAGAGAAAAGATAGAAGGAGGGTAGATAATTTTTTTCTTTGAATAGTAATGAGTTACAAATCACAGGAAAGACCAATCTTGTAAACTCCAGGTGTAAATGGCATTATAAAATCCCATCACTGTAATCTATGCCATGAAATGAGCGACAGCAGCAAAACCTCAATTTATGAAAACAGGAAACAGGAGAAAGACCTGAGGAGCTAGGGCTCACATGGTCCTCCTTACTGAACCCACCGTGAGCTACAACGTTCTGGATATAAAGTACATACTGTAAGTATTCACTCATTAAGGTGCCATCTTTTGGCTCGGTGTAATAATCCAGGCACACGTCCTGGATTACACCAGACAGAAAGCTTCATCATGCGATCTGTTGTCTTAGGGGTAAAAAAAAACTTGAAAATAAAAATAACCAATCTTATGCACTCGATTTAGGGGAGTTAGTGAGGAATATGATAAAATGATCCCAAAGGAGCATAAAAATAAAAAAATAAAAATAAAAAAAACTCCAAGCTCCAAGGTTATTTATTTATTTGATTTCCCCAAAAAGGATTGTTGCAACCACTGACCTGAATAAAGATGAAACAGTACAAGGATGCATAACTTCGATGTAAGCAGGAAGAAAAAGGGAAACTTTGTGGCCAGCGACAGTGTGTGTGTGTGTGTGTATGTGTGTGTGTTATCACAGGCCATAAAGTGATACTTGAATCCATCTCATACAGTATCATATCAGATGTGTAATAAGAGCAGCTGCACTGAGTTCTTATTTCTAGATTTGTGTTACTTCTTCAAATTATTTGAATTGATACGTTTTGTATATTTAAGGACAATTAGGAAATCCAGTGGTTCTCATTTTTCTGTCATGATTGACAGGATGATGACCTGTAAAGTGCCATGAGATAACTTTTGTTGTGATTTGGCGCTATATATAAGTTAAGTGAGTTAATGTAAATTTAAGATAATGTTACTAATGTTGTTTGCAAGGGAATCATTCAATTCAATTCAATTCAATTCAATTTTAACTTACATCAACAATAGGAACTGCAATCAGCTACTTTTTGGACAAAATCTGTCCAATCTGTACTTTGATTGTCAACATTCATAGCGCCATGTTTGATTATTGCTCTAAAACATTTGTGATGTTAGCTATTTTTGTATGTGCAGCAGACTTTTGGATGCAATGTTTGTGTACATGTGGCTAGAAGCTTGCAAGCTAACATTACCATGCTGTTTAGCATCAGAATGCTAAGTGGTGCTTAGCTATCTAAACTATGTTCTTAAGATGAAAAACACTAAGCTTACTATACATACCATTTCCATAATTACATTAATTATAACTGTCGTGTTTCAAAATGGTGTTGTGTCAGTTTCTTTAGGGAATAATGGAATTTTTGTTGTTGTCTAAACAAGGCTAGCTTGCTGCATATTAGCCACCTCTATGAAAGGGTATTGATAAATGCCATCCCGGGTCTTATCATGTTATCAAATTGGTACAGGGAATTGCGAAATTTCACTGTTACTGGTATCAACTAGTAAAATTTGGGTGTTGTGACATAACTAGTCCCCACGCTAACATAAAATACCTGCATGATCAAAGGATCCTTCAAGCAGCCAGTTAGACCTGAGATACAAGAGAAAAAATAGGAACATATGACCAAAAATATGCAAATATTTCTTCTGCAGAAACATGTAAGTCTGCTTAATTTTCACAATTCAAGTATCGGCTTGTTCACAGCTCAGAAATTTCATTTTTCTCGTCATGTTGGCAGTTACAGGGAAGCTTTTCAGGGATGCACAGGTCCCCTTCATGTGTGGAAAATGAGGCCTCGGTGAGCTGTAAACATAATCAGGACGAGCCTGACCGTACCTTGCGGCGCCAATAAACAGGAAGTCAGCATCTCTCTCTGTCCAGGAAGTTGCTGAAGTTTAGAAGCACAGACATCCAATATCAACAATGATCCCGCTGTTCAAAATCCTTTTCCAATATGAGCTCATAAACACCACACACAAAAAAAAATCTCTCTGTGACACAAAGCAATATCGACTGTGAGCTATCGACCCTGACGACTCCCAAATCTGAGCGGGAGACAGAATTGTGCTCCTGCCAAAGCAATTAAAACTCCTTATGAGACCTTCAATGGTTTGGAGTGTCAATACAATGCGCGCAAAAACAAAAAGTTAATTAAAGGGAGACAGTTAGAGGCTAAATCACGCGGTGACAAGTTTTCGATCAACCTGCCATTTTTTTCTCCAGAACTCGTCAAGCTTCATGATGTACGGCACCAAAGCACCGTACTTTGTTTGACAAAAAACACAAAAGTCTGTGTTCCTGTCAGATACACAAAATTATTGCAGCTGGACTGCAATATTCCTCGAGACACCAATATTGTCGCCAATATTTGCACAGACAGAACCAGACAAGATGACAAGACAATTGATGGTATAAGGGGGAAAAAACAACAACAACTATAGAAAATTCTAGCAAAACTCTACCAGAAATTGGACAACAAAACCGAGTAAATGAAATTGTTTCAAATCAATTGGGGGGGAGCGGAGAATTAATTTCAAAAACAATTATATACCTTCTAAAAAGGGATTGGATATTTTTTCATGATCGCAAATATTGAGAGAAAAAGTCTAAAAGTTTTATAAAATATCAAACAAAAAAAATCAAGAAAATAAAAACAATTGAAGTAAAAGCCACCCTTGATTGTCTTGTGCCTTTCTTAATTTAGTGAAAGGTTAAATTGTAAATAGTAAATTGACTTCAGACTTGCAGGACTCGAGCACAGACATAATAACTTTGAAATCATTTAGCGTCTGAGTCAAACGTTCACCCAGAGTGAGCGCGGAGCTGAAGAGCGAGCTTTCATTGCTTATTGATCTGTGTCGTCCCTTTTGCAAGGGACTCACGGGAGCCGCAGCCTCATTAATCAAGCTGACAGTGGGAGTGACACGCGGGGCTGAGGCAGCAGCATCGCAGCACAGTGAACACCTTCTCCTGCCCGGCTCTCCATCTTTATTCTGCCACTGCCACAAGTGCATAGCGCCCCAAATCCCAGCAGCATCCAGGATCAGCGAAAAATATACAGAAATACTCAGGGATGAAAAGCGCCTCAGTCATGCATGGCTACATACACTGATGCATGCATTAAGGAGGGGAGGGGGCGGGGTCCAGGGGGAAAATATGGCCACAACAAGACAACAGGAATATAAAACTGAGACAAAAACAAAAGACAAAATCCTGAAGCCCGTCCTCGTCATGGGTTTGGGTCAATCAGTATGAGGGATGTGAAAATTCCAACACGTGTACACAAAGAAACTTTTGTCATTAAGACAGTAAATGTTTAGTAAATAAAAGAAGTAGCAGCAGCAGCATGTTTAATAAATATAATAATCAATACAAGAACAGAACCCATAATAACAGCATAGCAATTATAAGTAAGAAAACAAAACATGATGTACACTCAGTCGATGGCAGACTTTTGCTGCCATATATGAACGCCTTCAGTGATGAATAAGAATCATTTGGTGGAAGTACATTTGGTGGATGAGAATCTTTTGTTTTTACACCTGAAAGCTCTGCTAGTTGTCAGCTGGGGACTCAGCAAACGAAGAAGATCCATGGACAGATCACGTCCACACATATCAATAAACTAATCTATTTTTTCCAGGGAAAACCGCAAGCAAGATGGCCTCCCGTGGAGTTAGAGACAGTGCAAGACGCATCACACAATCGAAGAGGAGCGGATACTCATCACGGCTTTGGATAGGACGTCACCGCGTGTCACAAAATGTACCTAATGGCACCATTTAGCACACATGAAAATACGTTTTATGAAGAAATATACAGGGAAGTCCACCTTTTTCATTTTGTTTCACGAAATGTATACATTCCTCCAATATTAATGGCTGGGCCAAAAAAAATTAATAATAACAAGAATAATAGAGGGATTTCGAGAACACCTGGACTAATGGAAATCAAACACTGATCACAAAAACAGAGCGCTGAACCAGGCGGAGCAGCATGGAGTTTTACGCCGAGATAATGAATTGTTTATCTTGCTGGTATAATTGCTCTTAGTAATATGACTTGGTTAGGAAAAACAAAACAGACACGTCCAATTCCCCGGCAGCGAAGCTTTCCGAGCAGATCGTCTGCGTTCATAATCTCCCGAAGGAGAGACGTCCTTATGGAGGATTGCAGTCCTGATCGTTTATTTCTCCGCGTCCTCGCAACAATGGAGGCCTGCGATGCGGGGACCACGCTGAGACATGACAGCCTCCGACTAAAATAGGCTGTTTGGGATCATTGACGCCTTGTCAAGTGTCATTCCTTTTACCCATCTGTTTACAGTATGACAATAAGACGATTGTGTTCTGTATCTGGCACATCATCATCATCATCATCATCATCATCATCATCATCGCCGACTCCCGATGAGGGAGAATGAGACGAAAAAAGAAGGCAAATCTTTCCCTCCAGAAATGTACACATTCAATGCACGGGGAGGATTTAGTGTTTGAGACTGGGATGTTATTGGCACTGCACCACATATCTCATATTCAGCACTTTATCATCTGTTTGCTGGATACTGATACAAAGGGAGTATAAATAAAGATGCTTGTCTCTTTATGTGGTTATTTGGAGACTTGGCAGTGTGATAACAGTAAACTGAGACCTTATTAAAGTAAAATACTGATGTAAACTTTCTAGATTGTTGATTCACAAGCGTCTGTCAATTCCCTGGCTTCGATTGTTGTTTACAGAGGAGATAATGACACTTAAATGTATCATCACATCACCGCTGTTCTCAAATATTCACACCGGCGCTTTGCTCACACACAAATCGACAGGAAAACTCTGGTCTTTATGAAGCTTCCGCTATGACATCATTTAACCACTCCCCCACCTGTTCTCTCTATAAAATTACAGACTATGGGGGGGGGGACAATTTTTACATTGCCCCCAACGCTGGAATTCCTTCCCCTCAACCCTAAACAAATGCACAAAATTTCTAAAATTAAATAGAAAATAAAAAACTATTTTACTGTTTAAAAAGAAGATAATATTTTAAAAGTTGCTGTACTGCTGTCCTCCCAAAAATTAAATTAAATTAAAGATGATTTCAGACTACAGAAGGTTAATATTGTGTTAGAGCCTGAAAATGAAAAATGACACTAGAAGATTCTTTACTCTCAAGTTCACAATTTTAGAATGTTGCGAGATTGTGTTTGGACTTGTTTCGAGCACCAAGAAAACAAGATAAAAAAGAAAGCAAATAAATAAAAGGAAGTTTGAATTGTTTTCCATGAGCTGCAGATAGAGCGGGGCCTCCCTAAGCATCTTTGATGAACAATGTTAACCATCGTTCAATGCGAAATTCATTAAGTGCCCGCGTCAGACTACCTTTCCCCAGAATATTCATCATCCTGACAGGAATATATTCCGTCCCAGTGTGCCGCGTGTGAACTGTTATCTTAAGCCCTGCACACCATATGGCTGCAAACGTGAACTAACTTCACGTCACACTCAGTATTCTAAAAATGCTACGCTGCGGGCCCCCCGGTGCTAACTGCCAACACGCCTAGGGTCCCTCATGTCTTCCGTTATGTTCCAAGACATACCCTTATCAGTGCAGCACAAACACTTAAAGTAAAGTCTACATATTTACTAAGTTATGATCTCTGATGACATCTGTTTCTTCACCCGTTTCCTCACCTAAGACACTTCACTTCACTTCTCTCACACTCGGGCTCCATTAGCTTTTGAGTGAAGATTCATTCCGGGCGGCCCCGTGCCTGCCTGGCAGCGCGGCCTCAGTGTTATATCAACACATGTCAGATTGTATCGACATCACAGTTAGGGGAGGAGAACAGCACGCCCAGCTCTCTTCAAAACTGGGAGTGCCACACTTGACCTTGTCCGTTCATATTACAGCAGCCCTCCAGCTACCATCATGCAGTGCGTCTATTGTCATCGGCTTGATAAGACCATAATGTGCACAGTGTCAACCTGGAGCTGCACTGGAGGGGGGCCAGCAGCATGTCAGACAAATATTTACCATCATGCAAGCACAACTCACCGCTGTGCCTGTAATTTACATTTACATAACATCAACTAACTCCAGCAGGTCACTTAAGGGTTATCTAAAGGACTTTGGATACACTTAATGGGCATTTTCACAAAACTAACCCATTAATAATGGACTATACCACCTAAAAAAGACATATTTATGCTAAAACAATAAGAAAATTCCCATTATAGTAACAACTTTCAACACTGTGGCATTCTGAATTTCCCTTAATATTCTCTTTATTCTAGATGTATCATTTTTTTTACACTGTGCATCCCCATAATGCATCCTGATAAAAATCAATTTGATGCTGGAATTCAAAAATGATTCTAGTGACATCTGATTGTTGAAATTTCTCCGCACTTCACTGTCATGTGATCCATTTATATTATTATCTATATCTTATTATAATATATTGTTATATTGGTTGGTTATATTTGATATTATATAGTGTTATATTATGTTATATAATCCTATATAGTCTATGCTTCTTTGATCATTATTTTTGTTGGTGTTTTGTTATTAGCTACTGGATGACATGAATTTCCTTCAGGATTAATAAAGTATCTATCTATCTATCTATCTATCTATCTATCTATCTATCTATCTATCTATCTATCTATCTATCTATCTATCTATCTACTATCTATCTATCTATCTATCTGTCTGTCTGTCTGTCATCCGTCCGTCCGTCGTCCATCCATCCATCCATCCATCCATCCATCCATCTGTCCATCCATCATTGACCTTTATTTTAGGTTTACCTTAACATTGGTTTGGAATTTTAACATTGCATGTGTTATATAATATTTTACATAATATCAAAAAGTCCAGTAATGTACTTTGGATTGCTGAATCTTGTGCAGTCTGTCCTGGTGCAGTGCAACCTGTTACCTCTTGTTGCGAATGTTGTGAATTTCCAGAATGTGACTGCATGAATATTAAGCAGCGTGTTGAAAAAGAGCATCTGTACCCTGCAAGTCTTCTCCCTCTATGAAGCAAAAAAAACAAACAAAAGGCTCACCTTTATCTGTTGCTTTGGACAGAATTCAAATGATCTTAGATGCTTTTGGGAAAGAAGCACGGCCAACCGTATCATGTCCGAGTAGACCGGCCGAGATAAGGACGGGGTTAGCGGAGCCTCCAGTGAGACATTTGATCTCCTCTGCAGTTAATTATGAACTCAGCTATGAAATAATGTGTCGTATTCACTCAGGCTTCGTTAATGACATGCATTTGTCCACCGAGCTGGGCACGTTTAATTGAAATGCAGATTTGAGACAGCGAGTTGGTCCGAACGTTTTCACCTTTTGAAAGAGTCTGAAAGGCGTGTGATTAGATGAGAGCTGGTGATGACCTTTTTCTCAGTTTTCAATACACATTAATTAAAATTCACCCAAGGCCAGAAAGACTTCTCGCATTCTGGCTGCTTTATTCCCTTAAATAGAAAAGGCCAATTAAATGTGATCAGCGCCACATTTCACAAATGGAGCAGCCAGTGCCGTTTTTTTTCTTCGGTCGGGGCCGTGTGACAGCTCTCGATTTGATCCGGTGCTGCAATTAGCCACCGAGTAGCCACCTGAGCTAAGTATGTTTTTAACAGGAAGAGCTACGACTCCTAAAATACTCGGCCGCACACGCGGATGTTAACGGCCGGATTTTATAATATTATTATGACGTGTTAAGTGTTCTTACGGTATGTCTGTCCGCTGTTCATAGGATCATAGAGAGGGGCCGCACAGACCGATGGGCTGGGAGCTTAAATGTCCCGATGGGAGAAGAACACCTTAAACTGTAAAATGGCTGTTAACCTTAACTCGTCTGCTGGAGCTCGGGGCTCTTCTCACTCATCCCTGTCTTACTGCCATTTACACTCTGCAGGCCTACACACGCACAAGGCAAAAATGAATATATGCGACCACGGTGTGAGGCATGGATGATATTCACATTTTTTTTATAATTTTTAAAAATTATAAAAAAAAAAAAAATTAAAAAAATTTTTTTTTTTTTTAATATATTTTTTAAATTA
>OMNV01010573.1:22814-41278 GCA_900303265.1 Brotula barbata | reverse complement strand
ATTAGATTATTACTTATACTTACTTATTATTACTTACATAAGGAGTGACATTTGACATATCTGATGCATGGGTCCAAACAAAATACAAATAAATTAATATATAAAACGATGAGATTAAGGGTGATTTTTGGTAGAAAATGAATTAATAGTTGAATTTTGTATTCTTACTGGGCATGTTGATGAGATCGCAGAGCGATGAAGATGTTTCCCCGCCTGAATAATTGGTTCAACATCATAATCCAGGTTTGAGGGATCTTGGTCTTCGGTTTGTGCCCTTTTCCATCCCTCCATATTTGATGTTTATTGCAGTTTAATTTAAACTCCGAAACTCTAAGCGAACCACTGATTTACCCATCTACATAACCAAGACAGTTTAAATTTAACTTCTAATGACATAATCAAATCGTAAAAAGATACCCGCTGTATCAGGATGCATTCTGGGGACGTTGGTACAAAATAATATCAATAACAATAGAACAGATAAAAAGAACAGTTTGCAATAAGTGAAGGTTAATATGCTAGATTTGTAGGACTTTTGGTGAGATTTTTAAATTACTTTTCTGCGTGTTACAGTCATTTATTACTGATTACTGATGTGAGAATGTCCATTAATCATTTCAATAAACCTGAAGTGTTTGGACTCAATTACCGGTTCATTCACCTCTGTTTAAAAGGTTCAAAGTACCAGACTAGGTCCAGATGTTCCTGATCTTAGCCACATCCTCCATCATCCCTGGCCTGGGCAGACCTGTATTCTGGGTTTCTCCAGTCTGTCTGTCCTCTCAGAACCCATCTTGTCCTCCAGGCTCAAACCACCTCAGGTCTCACAACCAGTGTGTCTTTTAATTCAGCGTATTTTAAGATTTAATGCGTTATGTTAATAATATAGTGTAGATTAAGGTTGAATGTTGAATGTTGAATGTTAATAACAGGACATCTTGATTTTGCAGTGAAGTGTGAAGCTCTGTCCTGTACGATGAAAAGCCTTGTTAAGGTGGACCATCAATTATTAACAGCTCACCATGATTACTCCCTATTTCCCCAATGTACCACCAGTTTATATTCTCTGTACTTCCAAATTCAGGCCTCTGAGAAATAATTCTAAAAAAATACCGAGATTAGCGAAATCCATATTTGTGGTTTATTGCTTCTCCTTGGGTTTTTTTTCGGATCACATGGCTCCATCTGTTTGGTCCTGAGACAGGAGGTATTTTGGGAGTCAGACACATCAGTTATGGAACTACATTAAGTCCAAGAGGAGCGATGTCTAAATCTGCAGCCAGGACCGACGCCATCCACCTCATCAACACCGGCGGCGTGTATTGTCGGCGTAAGGATGACGGAAGGGAAGGAATCCGAGGCGCACTGGACGCAGGCTGACATCAAACAAAATCCTAGATAAACCCGGCGTTTGTCAAAAAGTCCTGACGGTTTGGTTCCATTCATGGCATAGTTTCACACGTTTTACCTCCATCTAGATCTTAGCATGTGCTCGTGACACACGCCAGATAACCTCTCCGCAGCTCTACAGCGCCGTTCCATCTGATTTATTGTAATCTGCCGCGCGGTGTCATCGTTCAGCGCCAGATACGGCAAAAAAGCAAAAGGATAGAAAATACATTTACAATGGATTTTCGACATCTCGAGTTGACTCTGGGTCTCGGATGGGCCCAGATCTCTGCATTAGCGATTCTATTACATGGAAAGACCGAGTGAGCCGACGTACGCCGAACAGCAAGGAGGAAATTTCCAGCGGATAACCGCGTCAAAGAGGACAAATTACACGTCTGACTGCTGCACCTGAGCCCTTTAGCAGCATAATCTCCATGGAAAAATGCAACATTTCGATTAAGATGGAGTAGAGTAAAGTGGAATAAGGAGGGAAATTAACTGAACGGATGGAAAAAAGAAGAGAAGGAGGAAGCAGGGAAGGAAGAAGGAAAATCAAGGAGAGAGGAGACAGGAGACAGGTGAGGTGGAGAGAGGGAAGGAAAGAAAGAAAGAAAGAAAGAAAGAAAGAAAGAAAGAAAGAAAGAAAGAAAGACAAAAGGCAGTAAAGATGGCGTCCATAGTTTAAGTAAGTATAAGAAGCAGCATCGTATAGTGAGGTAAAAAATTCAATAATTCCCTATAAAATGAAGAATAAAGCTTCTCGACATGGAAATATTGCAGTAATTTACCAGTATCATTAAAACACACACACACACACAGACAGCGTCAGTGAGGATCATCCCTAAAAGTTCTCCCTCCTCTCCTCGTTAGCCTAAACCGGGCGCCACGAGGCCTTCCGGCTCGCCGCTCTCATCTTCCTTCAATGGTCAGACACATTTTTCAATTATGCGTCGGAGGGAGGGGAATGAGAGGCCTAATCCCGACTTAATCCCCAAACAAACAGATCTATGGCCTCCATTTCCAGCAAAGCCACCCAGGGAGCTGGGTCTGGCCCATCTCTGTCTGGATCTGGACGGACTCTGATGGTTCCCTCTAATAAGCTCTGTGAGCGTTAGGCCTGTTTGAATGGTGCTGAGAATCGGAGAAATCTTCCCCTCCTTCTTATCCCTCCGGAGTCGAAAGTCATTTTTCTCATTTTACATTTCATTAAATTTGCCTTCTTGTAATTTGTGACCCTAAAACGCTGCAGCACTGTAAAAGGAAACGCTTGACTTCTGTTTGTTTGTGTCTATTTTCTTATCTTCCATCTTTGGACCTCTTTCCTCCTTCATTCGTTCAGCTCCCGTATGAGTACCTTTGGATACTTGAGTACTTTTTACAGCCTGGAGTGTGCTGATGCAGGTGAAAGTGTAAAGTTCTTGCTAAATTCCCTATGAATAAATAATCTGAAACTTCTTTTCCTCCTGTATGATACAAAAATACCACGAGAAGATCACATGTACTCATTAGTATCAACCTATTTCTCATACACACCCACACACTCACATGCTCTCCCTCGTTATGATTCTATCCGTGAGTGATTCCAGCCAATACAACTGTGGTCAGCTCGCTCTCATTTCGACTCGTACAGACGATCGATCGGAGGATGAAGGCCGCTGCTTTCTCATTCCTGCTCCCAGCGAGGCCTCAACTTCACTCCACATGAATGCAGATGGAGGCTCACGTTTAAAACACACACCACATGTTTGAATAAGGCTTAGAATGGTGCTTCTATGACCAAAATCTGCATCCCAGGGTGTTTCTACATAATAATAAATCAAGATTATATCCACTATAAATAAATTAATATGTCGTAATGTTTATTTCATGTTTTAGCCCATTAACTACACATCATGTGTACTATACATTAATGTTTGACCAGGACGTTGAACACTTCCCTGCTGTGTGTTCTGGGTTACTCACACTGTTGTTGCATTAAGGGACGCTCGGACATCAGAATTATGTTGAAGTGTTCTTTTTTTACTACAATAAATAAAAAAACTCTAATGAAAAGCCCACTGATACAAAAAGAATAATGATAATAACTATAAAATGATGAATAAAACATTAAACCCATGGCATTTACTTTCAGGGTTACATACAAATCTTTTAATGTCGAGAGAATTTCTGATTTAAGCAAAATACATCTGAATCAGAGATTGGTTTCAGGTGCTTGTGGGCGTGAGTTTGTGTGTGTGGGACTCTATGGTACATAATGCTAATTGGACACAGCTGTGTCTAATTACAACATCATAGTAGCCCTCGCTTTTTTAAGCAATGGCGTTTTTATTTCCCTCAAAATTCCTTTCATTCTAAATGTGTTTGTATTAATACACTCCTGATATATTTGGTGTCTTTGGGATCGTTGGACCTTTTATCAGAATTTAAGATAAAACTTTTTGAACATGGACAATTGCTGAATTGCTGAACATCGCTGTTCCTGTCAGAGCTTACAATTACAATTACAATTCGCATTTAGCAGACGCTTTTATCCAAAGCGACGTACATATGAGAATATGAGCTTAGGGGGCTCAAGAATTTTGGCTAAATTTTTACTTTTGCCTATTCTTAGCTCTTGGTCGCACTATGCACTGCTTTAGATTCTACTTGATTTTATGCACTTCTACTCTTTCTTTTATGCTGTTTGTTTTCTTTGAACCTATTTTAGATTGTGTATCTTTAACTTAATTTTGTCTTTATTTTCACGTTATTATTAACAGTTTTTCATGTTCATTATATTCTGTTTCGTGTGATGTAGTGAATGTAATTTTGTTGCTTCGAAGCTCTTTGTGTTGCATTTCCTGTGTGAAAGGTTCTATAAGAATAAAGTTGCTATTATGAAATACTAGTATATTTTCGCATTAGTGATACATCAATAATTGAGTACAATAAAGGTTATACAAAATCTTCTCATTCATGGTATGCTATGAGCCTTACTTTTTCTACATCGGCACAGCAACTTAAATTCTCCTGATTCTTGATCATTACATACAGATTTCCCCCAGAATGCACCTTGATCTTTTGGTATATTTGTAAACTTTGGGCCAAGCACTCAAACTTAATAAAATCTGGTGTCTATAAAGATGCACCCATTGGTGGTTATCAAAGTTTATCAGGTTAATGTGCAAAAAAAATGCTGTGCAAACTGAGTGAAAACGAAAACAAGCTGATGTTGATGTCAGGTACAGTCCAGGACGTATGGCTTTGTCTCTTTGGATACATCTCTACAACACACACACACACACACACACACACTTTCACACTCACACAGGACTTTTATACTACAGTATATAAATGAGGCAAAATATGCGCAGAGGAAAACCACAAAGCGCACAACGTGGCAGAAAGGCCAACCAATGTATTATAAGTTTTGTTCTAAAATCATCCACCCACTCAAAATGGGTAAAAAATGCAGAAAAACGGCGCAGAGGGCAGCCTGCTCATCCTTTGTGTTTTTATGCTTTATTTTAAGCAGTGCTGATGAGATGCAGCAGTAGGAGAACAACTCGCTTCAAGCTGCGGAGGCTTAGAAATTAGTCTCTCAGGACCTGAATTTTGGGGCTTTTCAGATAACAGACGTCCTTATCTGGTGAAAATAAAAATTATCTTTTAATACACCACTGAGAGTGTATCAGTACAGAGGAGGATTCTCTGGGTTTTACTCACTTAACTGCAGTTTGTATGAAGATATACCAGTTTATTCATTCATCGACGAATGAATCTTGAGATGTCTAAATATGTTATTAAGTTAAATGAAGGTCCATGGACACGAATCCCAGCAGGTCCTGTTTGTTGCTGAGAAACAAATGAACTCCCGGTACTCCGCCCTGAGATCATCTGCACACACTTTTGTCTTTGTGTGTGGATATGAAGAGTTTGAGGCTACATCCTGGTGGGGATTCTAACGCCATAAGTGAGGGATTACGCCGCGCCTGAATCCACACTGACACAACTGTGTGCTGTGTGTGTTTCTGGGAAAGGAGATAAAAAAGACACAGAGATGGTTCCATGTGACACCGGCTGACATAAAGCAGAAGAATAGTGGATGAAGCCAACATTTCTCATAAAGCCCTGACACTTCTGCTGGATTTATGATCACGTTTCAAGCAAATTACTTCCACCCAGTAGGCATGGCGACCTTTTACATGTCTTTGAATATGGAAGAAGGGGAAATGAAGTTGGAGGCTATGAGCTGGAAGTTCAACAGATGGTCGGGCGTCCCTGCCAGGCGATAACCTTCATCCTTCTCATCTCAACTTTTCAACTGTACGCTTTGTTTCCGATGGAGCGTTTCCAGTGCGTTCTGAAATGGCTTAGAATTTTCCCGGACCGCAGACGATCGTGTAATCCTTCAATTAACCTCTTGAGCCCTGATTACCTCATTCCCAGGGGGCTTTTGTGTATTCTGTGCATTTCTTCAAAATCATTCGTAATCAATAATTATGGACTTTTTGGTGATGGAGAGATGATGGAGTCGCACATTGAAGGGAATGTTTGATCCTTTATTGGGCTTCATATGTGTGACATGTGTAATAAATCTTCAACAATGTCCTAAATTGACAGTTGGACCTCTTTGGACCACACGAGACCACACTTTGTCTCCAGGAGACAGGAAAAGCTGAGCATTGAACACAATACTGAGATCACCTCTTTGTCTCCCCATACAACAGAGAATCCGTCTCAAAGACCTAAGTGGTGTCTATAAAGCCGTTAAGGGTTTAGCTCCAGATTCCAGTTCAGACCTGACTGTTGACTGCCTTCAAACCAACCAGACGGCTCAGATCATCATGCTGCTCTCCTTACTCTGATGAGGGAGCGTTTGGTCACTGAGGTCTGAAAACCTGCTGACCTGAAACAAATGAGCCATCCTGTAAAAGCAGGTGTGTGTGTGTGTGTGTGTGTGTGTGTGTGTGTGTGAGTGTATATAGATATAGATAGATATGAATCCTTTTTAGGTGCCTTAAATCAATCAATCAATCAATCAATCTATCTATCTATCTATCTATCTGTCTGTCTATCTGTCTGTCTGTCTGTCTGTCTGTCTGTCTGTCTGTCTGTCTGTCTGTCTGTCTGTCTGTCTGTCTACCTACCTACCTACCTACCTATCTATCTATCTATCTATCTATCTATCTATCTATCTATCTATCTATCTATCTATCTATCTATCTATCTATCTAAATACTATACTCTACAATAACTAGACTATAACTAGGTACATAAATTTAATATAATTAATTAGATAATTGACAACATTATCAGTTATTGCCATTGACACACCATTGTTGTCATATTTTTAATAGTAACAATAATAATAACTTAGCTATTGTATAGGTAATAGTAATACTAATAGTAATAATAATAATGTAATAGTAATAGTAACAGTAACAGTAACATAATAGTAACAGTAACAGTAAGAGTAACAGTAATGGAAATAGTAACAGTAACAGTAAGTATAATGGTAATAGTAATGTTAATAATATAGCTTACTTGGTTCACTGCAACCTCAATTGTCAGAAAAAAGACTTTTTTTTATAAAACATTAATATAAAGAATATGATACACAATCAATACTGACATATTGAATGAAAGATTTGTCAGTTGATTCAATTCATACGCGATGATTCATATTGACTCATTACCGTCCCTGGGGTGTTGTCAGTCTGAGAGTTTCCATCCATGCTATAATGGTCTCAGTGCTTTTCCTGATGTTCCTGACTTTTCCCTGTGGCAACAGTCAGTTGTTAGGATAAACAAGTCACGCAACTGTCTGAAATCAGGTGATCCTCCTGTTTCATCATGTCAGGGTACAGAACAGATTCATCTGAATGTTCAGACCTCCAAACAAACCCCCTCACACACTGCCCGGGTTGTTAAAGACGATGGAAGCGAGCGCATTTCTAATGTGTTTCTACGGGACTAATAAGAGATCAAATGGGCTCGGCCTTGTGCTGGACGTCAGAGGCAGATGGTGCAAGAATCCACCGCAGTGTCCTCTGGGCACCGCTGCTCTAATGTATAGAGTCAAAAAAAAGAGTTGTTTCATGCCGTGGCTTTATGTGAACCATAATTACTGCCAGAGGTTATCAACGCCTCCTTCTGCTGACACAGGATTTTCATAAGGGAACGCCGGAGATGAAAGGATCAGCGCTGTCAATAAAAAAGGGATTTTCATTCGAAAGGTTTTTGTTGTGATTGTACGTTGGCTTCATCCGCTCAGATGCGGCGGCTTTGACTTCCTCTGCACTCTTTGCGTCGCCTCGGATGTTGGCAATCTAATAACTTATAATAACTTATGTCATTTAGAAGATGTACTCATTATTCTGTAAGCTGTTTTCAATGTGTAAGCTTAAATGGCTAAAATGGAACATGATCCCAAAAATAATTAGGTGACAGAACAAAGTGACACGGGCTCATGGGAGACGATATTCACGCAACGCTTTCTGTCGAGAACGAGGATCAAGAAAAGGGACAAGGCAAACTCAACACTTTTACAAAAGGGTAAAAGTAGAGTGAAAGTAAGAACATTCTCAAGGCCTGCACTCACGTTTATATTTAGTAAATCTATTAGCAGGAATATCGACTCGAAAAATAGACAACGAAGAACGAAGATTATGGAGCCCCTTAGCACAGGAAACCTCTTCTGCAGTGGAGATTCATTTTAAAATGAAAGTGATGCACATTTAGAGCTTGTATTGAAGTGTATTGTAGTGAGAATAACAATACATAGATACCAAAAGATAATAACAACTGTGTTGCCTGTAGAATTTTTCTCCAGACCTCGTTGTCAATGCAGCAAGGAGGTAGGAGCAAATTTGAATTTTTGTACTGAAATGGTGCATTTTTAGACCCATTTAGAGGTGAAATTTACAGTGAATTCTAGATGAAAAAGAAGCTGTATCCCATCTCAGGCAACAGAGGTGCTTTTTGAAGATAAATATGTTGTTATGGGTACAATAAAACTGATCTTCAACAACAATAAACATCACATTCAAGAAAAACACATTCCACAGTGCCTCTATGATAATATTTGTGGTTTTGGAGAATAAAAACATTGGTGCAAATAATTTAGTAACATAGACAAATGAACCAAATGTCCTTTTTTGTATTCTAACCATGAGCATTGAATGAATCACATGCAGTGATCATGACTTCTTCACTATAAATCAGAACTATCAGGGATCCATGAAGGCAGCATGTCAACAAATCTGGCAAAGTTGATATTTTTCCAGTAATATTCCTCCTGCTACGGCTAACACACCATGGTCAACCAGCGTGGAAATCCCAGGCACCTCGGATACCAGATTTCTGCGATAAATGACCATTTTCTATCCAATGGTAGGGAAACACCAGACAGTTTGAAGAAATGATGATCCCCCAACTCCGCCCATCAGTGAGCAGACAGGGCTGGTGGCTACGAGAGAGCTAAGGGGCACACGTATCGCTACCAAGATTAGAATTAATAACGGAATTAAGGAAAGATGAACGGATGAGTTAAAGTAAAGGATGTAAAAAGGAGGCCAAAAAAGAACTTCCTGCTTTATTTTATGATTTACTCTACGATATACATTAATTATCACATGCATAATTTATGAGCCTCAGGACGCGTGGAACTCCCTTGCAGTCTCTGCGAGCCTCTGCGGGGAAGATATATCACAACTAGGTCCTGGACATAATCATCTGACGAGAAACCTCCGTGTTCTAATTACACTCCCATGACCTGGAATCACCGTCGGTTTTCCTTTTCAGCTATTGCCTCCATATTCGTTATATCCCAAAGGTCATCACATTTGATTGATCATAATGTCAGCGGGGCCAGTCGTAACCCCCGCCCTCTCACCCAAATGCCAGATCGAGTCTGCTCGCATCGCTCCTTAATTGACGGGCAGAGAGACAGGCGGCACACTCAGACCCAGCCAATCGATGGTGACAAACTAATTAGAGACAAGTTTGAATGATTAAGTTATGTATTGATTTTGATTTAAACATTAACAGCTCATGTACTCGGCCAGATTAGACGGAAAGGCCAAATGTAATCAATGCTTCCTTGTACATATCAATGGGATTTAAGACGCCAAGTGTCGGGTCAATGGGGCAATAAAGCGCATGGACGCACCAGGTGCTGCGATGCTGCACCGTGGTTAGTGAGCAATGCATCATGGATAAGAGGAGCTGGACTGCATTCAATACAAAATGGAAAAAATAGGAAATACTTGATTTAAAGGTGATTTAAAGGAGTTAGAGTTAATTAAATGTGCTGTTAAACATTTGCCATTTATGACATCATTTATTACAGATCCACCTGAGCACACAGAGTGACAATATTAACATTAATTCATTAATGAGGAGGCCCACGAGCACATTTACAGCAGTAATCAGATCTTTAACAATGCCTTCCAGTTTCACAAACATATTTTACGACATCGTAATAGTAGCAGTGTAGACTTAGATCTGTTCCACTTTGTTGTTTATTGACATAAAAACATCAATAAACCATGATGGTCATTCCAGTTGACTTAGTGCTACATTTGCTTACAATTTACGAACACATATCTGCCCGTAGCCTCTCCTTTTTGATATTTGTTCGATAATAACATTGAATATTTCAATTAAATAAATATATAATTATGAATAAATATTGATTGCTAAATTATGTCAGAGATAAGTACATTCAGGTTCAAATAACTCATTCAGAGAAGTTAGCTGCAGGCTAGCTAGCTAGCTAGTGTTGACCTGTAATATATTATTTTATATAATTATTGCATGCAAATGAATGTTGTTTTTTTGCAAACCGGTGGATGTAACAAAATCAGCTGAAACATTCCGAGATTATTCCACATGTCCTCCATGTCATTGTTTTACTTTTTACTTAAATAGTAAACTATACCAAAAATATGTGTAGAACTATTTAGATTTATTTCTAGTGTTTTTTTGAAAGTACAAAAACTCCGAAGTGATTGTTCATGTTTGTAAATAAAAGTTCAGCATGTGTGGACTGTGTGACGATGGATGAGTGGTCATTGTGGTCATTTGTAACCTCAATACCTTTTTTATTTATTTATTTATTATTGTCCACCAACACAGCTATTATATCATGATAAAGATTAAATGATAAAACTCAGATCTACTGTGAACCAAACGTTTGGTTTCACCCACCTGTCCTGTCCTACGAATAGTTACTGTTAAAATAGACTCATCCAAAACACGCGTGGTCCCTGGAGAGTCAGGCAACCCGCTTTCCATAAAACGTCGGAGCATTCCCGCCATCTCAGTCCATCAGCTCACAATAAAATCAAGATGCAAGGGGAGCATTTGGGAAATGGAGCAGGAAGGCTGAGAAAGTACCAGTAGAGGCAGCATGGGTAATGAAGCGGCATGACAAAAAAAATGTTACTGGGGTACTAAAACTAAAGCTTTTCCACCTAGTTACTCCCTCAGAGAGGGTAGTGTGAGGAAGATGGCAGATACCATTTTTCTCCTGCAAATCCTGTTCACCTCAGCTTTCACTCGGTTAATTCTATTTGGCAAATCTGGGGCCCGACAGACTTGTTATTTCCTGAACTGTGAACATTGCCAACAAGCCAAGTGAGAAGCAGTCAAGGGAAGATAATGCAATAATCATGTCAAATGGAACAAAGTAGACAAATAAATTCAGAAAATCGCATCATTTAACGGCAAAGTGATAGCGACGTTTTAGGAAATACACTTATTCGCTGTCTTACCGCGACAGATGAGAAGATCAATATCAATTTCATCCCTCAATACATAGAGAGTTCGCTGATGCGTTTAGCCTAGCTTAGCACAAAGACTGAAAGCAGAGGGAAACTGCTAGCTTAGCTCTGTCCCAAAGCTGAGACGTGTAAATACAGAAAATAAGACGCGGAGAATTCATTCTTATTTATATTTGACATTTTTATCAATGTGTAGTTTTCAAGATACTTGACGGAAATAACTAAAGGTAAAGTTTATCCCCTTTTATACCTTTAATATACTGAAAACTGCACAGACGATACCATACAAAGACGCCATGAGTAATGTCATCATTTCTGGATGAACTGTGATTAAAAAAGTCCTTACTGAATACAGATTTTCCCAGAAGGCATCCTGATATATTTGTTTTCCTTGAGACTCCACAATACATCAGTGGAAGTTCTGCATATACAAAGTTTTAGAATCCACGCTGCTTTGTCTTCGTGGGGAGGCGATTTCAAAGCCCGTGGGCCAAAACAGCAAATGCTCGCTCAGCCTGAGTCTCGCATTTAGACCGAGGGATGGAATGAAAGACCTTTATCTGAGTCCTATTGGCTCAATGTGGAGTCAAAAGTTCACAGCGATAGGTGGGAGCCTGAGAATGATAAAGTGCATCCGAATATTTTACAGAAACCCGGTGCAGCGAAGCCCTGATGGAGCAGATGTGCCCTCTGTGGCTGACTTCACAATCTGGTGATGGCACATGAAACAGTTGTGGCTTCTATAGGCTGCTGAGAACTTTAAACAAACGCAGTGGTCAAAGACTGAAAAGGACCATAAAGTACCGTTCAGTGTTTCCGATTCCCAGGCAGTGTGTTTACATGGACTCTCCTGGTATTTGTCCTTACATGTGAACCAGTTGTACAAAACACAATCATTCTTCAGTCGGCCTGGAAAATAATAAGGCCGATTAAGGCAATTTGGCATTGATACCTCAGAGACTTTTTCAAACATTATACTATGGTTACCATGCTGTCGATGTCTTTTAGACTAATTACAAAACTGGGAAAATAACTTACCACAAAAAGGAGATAAACATTCAGCAAACGGTGTGTAATTACAGTCAGTTTTTGTAGTTATTGCCTTAGAAATCTAAGAAAGCGAAGCCCAAGGTTTGGCGTTCTCTCATATGCTCTCCTAATGAATGTTTATAGTTCCTATATATAATATGTAATGTTTATATATTTCTGGTGTGTGTATGCGCAGCTCAGTCATAATAGTCAGGGTGGTGTGGGCGGGATCAAGAATGACAAAGATGAACATAAACTGCGTGGTACGTTGAAGAGGAGACATTTAGATTTTTATGTTTGTATCCAAGTATGACAAAACTAGTTTAGAAAAGAGAGAAAGAACTAGTCACTGTTTATGTAACCGGTTCACAGATGTGCAAACAAAAAATGGAATAACAACACAACAATTTAATATTCTGCGAAATTAAAAAGTGTTAATTATACATTTTGTCTGAAACAACCTGTCTAAGCCTGAGATAATTATGCACAATGTGGTAATGTGGAGAGAATACTTAAATTTAAATGGAAATAATAATGGTAATAACAATGAAAAGTGGGAAGGCCGAGCGTGTTATGAATCTGGGCTCCATAACAGGTAACAACAAAAACAACACAAACATCTGGAATCACCTGGAGGTATGTCATTGTTATTAGTCATGTGTTATAATTTAAAAAAAAAATCAATACATGATGTGTGAAAAACATAATTAGCTGCTTATATCGCAGTATAATCAAAGTTTTGTCACGCACGTAAACACGCCGAGCGACCCGTGTGGTCCATGAGATTTAGGCGCTGAGGCGAACACCTTCATTTCAGGAGAGCCGGGGGTTAAATTTAATAAACAATGGCTACAGTTGAGGCGGTTCAGATAGTGTTTGTCTTCGTAGGGGCCACACTATCAGTTTTTGTGTCCTAACTGACAAAAGAGACATTGATATGACACCACTTATCACCTACTCACAGTGATGCCCTGACATCACTCTCGGTTGGCACCTCCGTCCGTACGACTCCGACCGCTCCAACAACTCTCACATGACTGACAAAGTGCTCCGATGACCTCACATCACCGCCTTTGAACGACTGTCAGGGGATAAATGTTGGGTCACTGCCCATCACGGAGTCAGAGCTGAAGAAGCAACAAAATCTTCAAGGCTCCCACTGGAAACGACGAGGATGAGTGAAAAACATCCAAAAAGAAAAACGCTCCAGCTACAAAAGCAACGGTTATGCTGATATGAAGCGCTAAATAATTTATGATGTATATCATAAATATGGTATCAACGCTTCACGGATGTGTCAGTGTTAATTTATCTTTGACAGCTACTTAACACTTGACAAATGTTAATTGGGGAAATTATGTGTTCACTACCAGAGATGACACATAGCAGGGCCAAACATTCAGAATGATCGAAAGTGTAAAGTTCACAGAGATGAATGTGAAAGTGTGTAAACAACCACAGAGTATTGATGTTTACACTTTCAGAGTTGTGTACATCAATGACAGATCTGATGGTGAAACTGTTTCTCCAACCCATCGAGCTGTTTCCTCCGTTATTCCAATTCCAATTCCGGGTCAAATGAGAAGAGATAGTCGACGCGTCCAAAGGAGGTAAGGAGGATTAACCCACCTGCAACAAGACTAATTACAGGTAGTTCGTGGCACCGGGAGAGTCGGGTCAGACGGAGCAGGTTGGAGTGGAGAGCAGACGAGATGATGAGAGGCGACACGGTGCTGATGCAGGATTTACAGTCATCGCACAGCCGAGTGGATCTGTCACAGACCACGGCGATGACAATGACACAGGAGGGACAGCTGGGGAGTGAGGGAGTGTGTGTGTGATGCAAGAGTGTGTAGCCGATGAATGCGGTATGAAATGGATGTGGGAGTGTGTGTGCTGCTGTGGGAACGTGTATGTGTGTGTGGGGGGTTTTATAGTGGAAGGACTGAGAGAAGACTGCAAGATCGGCTGGATGATATAAAGAGAGGATGACCCAACGTGTCGGAGTAATCCGATAATCCAGCCGATTGATCGCATCTCCAATTCAATCGGGAGAGGAAACGGAAAACACAAATTGAATCAAATAGAGACTTTTTGGGTGTTTAAGTTTAAAGTGTTGAGCAACCCAAAGTTAAATGAAGATTTCAATGTAACGAGCTTCACCGTTTTTTTTACTTCCATCAATTTGACCTCACTGATACCATCTAGTGCCCAGGTATGGTACTACAGTTCACCATCTCCTATTTTAAAGACTTCCTCCATTTGTGACTTTTTCATTGTAATTTGTAACTGATATCATTCTTTATAGTCACCATATATGTGTATTGTTTATTTGTTGTCTTTTCTTTTTGATTTGGTTTTGTAATGGTGTCACTGAAGTCACATGACTTCACTGTAGAGTTTCACCTGATGAAGGCAAAAAAAGAATTCACTTTTGTAATTCTGCCAACCTCATGACTGCAGTTTTGAAGATTTTTTCGTTTTGCTGGTTTATCTGAGGAAGGAAAGCAAGCGAGGAGGGAAAGTAGACGAAAATAAAACAGAAATAGCACAGTAAGGTAGGAAAGAGGGAGGGAAAGATGACAGATTTTGCAGAAGGAGGAAGGGCTGATGGAAGTCAGGATGGGATGGAAATAGAGAATGACAAAGATAAAAGAAGAGGGAGGGAAGGAAGGAAAAGAGGAAGGACTGTGTGTGTCTCCTTCCTGGTGCTTCCTCCTCCTCCTGCATCCAGAGGATTCACTTCTGCACAAACACTTGAGGAGCAGCAGCTCGTAGGTCTGTGTAATGATGAGGAATAAGAATCATATATCATCATAAACATCAGGCCGCTGGAGTGGCCGATGATGAAACACTCTGCCGGTCTGACCTGACTCAACAGATCCTGATTTAGGTGGGCTGAGTCTTGTAAACACTGATAAACAGGACCACGTGCCCTCGTACGGGAGCAGCAGGCTCCTCGTGGGCGTCCAAAACTGGTTAGAGACTTTTTGTGTCTTTGCTGAGCAACACATTAATATTCACACTGTTGCCTCTGGTGCTCCCAGCTACAATCAGCGTCCTCTGCTGTGTTAGGGAGTCGTTAATGGAGGATAGAACGTTTTATTCACTTTACACAGCCTGATTGTCTGAGAGCGGACCTGTAATGTGGGGTTCAGGGGTTTTTCTTTTGGGACGCTTTTCTGCTGTCTCTTACTGCAGGACCCCTGGGCACGCTGAGTGAAAACATTTCTTTATGTAGTGGTACGGAGCTTTCGTCATGTAAACGTGTTTGACATTTAGATGAAGCTGTGACAGCGTGTTTGATTTTGGAATAAGAGCCGAGTGGGAGACGCAGGAACGATGATCAACGTCAGAAGCAGGAGAGAGAGATAAGAGAGGGTGTCCTTCATCGCTATTAGCGAAGACTCAGCATCGTTAAACTCTTAGGTACTCTTCTCCTCCCACTCACGAGTTCACGATCCAGTCGATCACATCACGCACTGATTTTTAATTAAACAACGCCGATCTTGTCAGATTCGGGGTTTAATTCGACGTCGCTTCCAACAATTTCCGACGTGATTAGCGTACATAAATGCAAACACATTGTGTGGTAAACCTTGGCGAGCGTGAAAATAAAAAGGCCACAATGCCCAGACAGACAGCAGAACAACTTTTCTGTTAATATTCTGCAATCTCAGGAGTGAAAATGACACGATTCTCTCTCTCACAAAGGGCCTGTCCATCAGGCTGCAGAGTGTGAAAGGAGGACAAACGAAGAGACGCAGACAGTGTCATGAGGATGATTTCACGCCTCCCAGATTGACAGTCGAATTAGCAGAAGAGTTGGTCGCACCCAAAGAAATAAGTATTCCAAACAGGGAGGAAAAAATGTAATTACTGCCAAAAAAAAGGGAAAATTGGAATTGTTCTTATGTTGACAGTGACACAGATTTTTAATTATCCCCATAACTCTGCAGCTCCATTACCTCACCGCGTCCACCAGCTAAACGAGAGCAGAATCAGCATCAGCGTTCGGCACCTAAATCAGATTTTAATCTGTAGGCTGCAGTTACAAATCAATAATGTCCTTGTAAGCCTCGCTCTAAAGTCTTGTACACGTCACTCGTCTGGACTGAAAACGATGTAAACAGGCGAGCGTAACAGTTCAGCGTGGGCATTCCTGAATGTCTACGCCGAAAAGGTTACAGAGAGCAACAAAAAGGATTTGAATTGCAAATTACAAATCCAAATGTTTCAGCACTTCAGCCATTCTCATTCAGTGTCACTCTCACTTATTCTTTATAATTCCAGCAGTTTTGCAATTCTAATGATTTCCCAAACACATAATATATGACATTTGGTATTCTTTGGATGAAGCGCTCTGATTTTGCGATCAGACCAAAAGGCAGAGTGGAGATGATTCTAGGTAGATACACACATACACACACACACACTATCTGTACATATGCAGCTCACAGAGCATATAAACTGATTTCATTCAATATTCAATAAAAAGATCTTTACTTATTTATCCTGCCGATTCTCTTAAGTCAGAGTAAATCAGATAAAGGTGGAGAAGAAACAGAACAGGTACGTCCAGAAGAGAGTGGCTAAATGGCTGATGCTGATGCTGATGCTGCCCGGATCTCTGGATGGTTGATGAGTCCTCATAATAGATACTGAAAATGATGTCACAGGACTGCAGCTGTACAGGCCAGTATATTGTGCCAAATAATGCCAAACTCTAGCACAAAAAAGCATTTACAATCACATCAGAGCCACAAAAAGTGGCATCATGTTGGTATCCAATGGTTCACGGATTGGGTTCGGTCTCAGAATTGTCAAACAGACAGCAGCAGTTTGTGTCCTGTAAAGTGTAATACCACCCTCCACCAATAGAGGCAGTGTGTTTCCATTGTTCCACCTATTAACTGTTAATCTAGATAGCCTCAAATAGAATAAAAACAGTGTGTTGTGTTTCCTATATGTGTATGAGTTGGTGAGTATCTTCATTTATAACTTTTAACAACCTGAGGACCTGATTGAAGACTAAAAGATGACAGTGACAGTAGACATCGATGGATGGAGTCCTGTAAGAAAAGGATTCTTATTGATACGAGGTGAATATTGACTTTTGTCGGATTGTGACACACACTGCTGTAAGGATGCTCAGCTTTCTTCGGTACTGTTGGGTGGATTATGATCTGTGGATTCTCCTCTCGGTGTCAGCTGGCCTGTGTTTGACAGAATTTTCAGGCCCAATTTACACTCCAGTTTGCACCTCAGATAGATGAAAGTCTTTATTTTACCAAATGTGGAAGCAAACCACCCCCAGCTTTGGACTCTAACAGTGTGAAACAGCCCAGTCGGTTGGTAGAAGAAACTCAACACTAATAAGTGATAATAAGTGAGAAGATTTTGATGCTATATTATATCACATCTGAGGTGAATAACAGCTCGTGTTAGCATTTTACAAGGCAAACATCCAAATAAGAAACTAAATCCCAGCTATAAAATTAGTTTTACTGTGCTCAGCAGAGCAGTGGGTGTGTGTGTGTGTGTGCTGCGTTGGCCTTGCACCTGTCAGTGACTCTGTCAGCGCAGACTGAAGTGTCTCATTGTGACTCTATAGAAAAAGTGCCACGTTTTCAAACACTTCAGTCACACACTGTGATTTATTGACCACAGCTCTGCGTCTCACAGCAAGGATGCAGCGGTGCAGCAGCACGGTACCGTGGTCGTGGCACGGAGGAGCAGGCGACGGGAGGAAACACTCATTTCACTTCTCCACATCTTCATCTAATTCATTGCTTCACCTGTTCACTTACTCGTTCATTTGTGAATCTACTGATTCTCTCAGACATTTGCTCTGTTGGTCGCTAACGCTGCAAGCCGCACAGTGAGAAATCTACATCTTAACATCCCTTATTACCTTATTAAATCAGCAAACTTTAAGCATCACATCCCATCTCATCCTATACTATCTTGTCCTTTTCTATTCCATCCCATCTCATCTCATCTCATCCCATCTCATCCTATGCTATCTTGTCCTATCCTATTCCATCCCATCTCCTCTCATCTCATCTCATCTCATCCTATGCTATCCCATCCTATCCTATCCTATCCTATCCTATCCTATCCTGTCCTATCCTATCCTATCCTATCCTATCCTATCCCATCCCATCCTATCCCTCCTATCTCATCCCATCTCATCACATACTTGTTGCTGACGTGATGTTAGTGTGTTGCTTTCATGATGCAGCCTGATAAAATGTCAGAGTTTAAGACCAAAAC